>JAUZST010084941.1:0-20144 GCA_034779995.1 Parotocinclus haroldoi
AAATGAGAATCATGAGGCCGAAGGAACTGCCCAAGGAGCTCAGAGACAGAATTGTGGCAAGGCACAGATCTGGCCAAGGCTACATAAAATTTCTGCAGCACTCAAGGTTCCTAAGAGCACAGTGGCCTCCATAATCCTTAAATGGGATAAGTTTGGGACGAGCAGAATTCTTCCTAGACTCGGCTGTCCAGCCAAACTGAGCACCAGACCTCTACCAGTCGAGGGCTTTATGGCAGAGTGACCCAAGAAGTCTCTTTTCAGTGCTAGTGCAAGACATATGAAAGCCTTAATAGAGTTTGACAAAACAAATTAAAGACTTCCAGACTATGAGAAATAAGATTAAGATTAAAGACTAAGAATAAGACTAAGATTCTCTGGTCTGATAGATGAAGATTAAACTTTTTGAAGATTGAAAGTTAATTATAAGTGGTTATGTGTGAAGAAAACCAGGCACTATTCATCACCTGCCCTATACAATCCCAACAATGAAACATGCTGGTGGCAGCATCATGTTATGGGGATGTTTTTTTTTAACTGCAGGGACAGGACAACTGGTTATAACTGAAGGAAAGATGAATGCGGCCAAGTTCAGAAATATCCTGGAAGAAAACCTCTTCTTGAGTGCTCAGCACCTCGGACTGGGTTGAAGGTTCACCTTCCAACAAGACAATGACTCTAAGCACACAGCTAAAATAACAAGAGTGGCTTCATAACAACTCTGTGACCATTCTTGACTGGCCCAGCCAGAGCCCTGACCTAAACCCAATTGAGCATCTCTAGAGAGACCTAAAAATGTCTGTTTACTAACGTTCACCATCCAACCTGACAGAACTGGAGAGGATCTGCAAGGAAAGGAAGAATAGCAGAGAATCCCCAAAACAAGGTGTGGAAAACTTGTTGCATCATTCCCAAAAAGACTCATGGCTGTACTAGCTCAAAAGGGTGCTTCTACTGAATACTGAGCAAAGGGTCTGAATACTTATGACCATGTGATATTTCAGTTTTTCTTTTTTCTACATGTCTGCTTTTTTTATCAAGATGGGATGCTGAGTGTACATTAATGAGAAATAAAATGAACTTTTTGATTTTAGCAAATGACTGCAATAAAACAGGGTGACAAAATTTAAAAGGGGCCTGAATACTTTCTATACCCATGGTGAAATGTGGAAGGAAACCACCCGGAGAACCATACAAGCTTCAAACTAGCCTCTTTATCTGTATGCAATATTAAAAGAAGAAATTCAGTGCTGATGCAGAAGTGATGCAAATGTCCCACATTTTTTGGTTTTATAGTAAACAGTTTGATCAAGAAATGGTGTTCTTTAAGTAACAGATGCTGAAAAGCTGGCACTGAAGGAAGGCCTCTCTGATATGGACTATCTTCGCTCCAAAATGGTGAAAAAAACTGACATGGCGGATGACAGTGGAGATGAGGAAAATGATGATGATGATAATGAAGAGGAGGTGAAGGAGGATGATTCAGGTCATGAAGAGGAGGGTACAACACAGCACACTGACAGTGTAAATGAGAGCGCTAATAAGCATGGCAGTCAGAAAGCCACAGCTTCACACAATAAGGTGGGTGGTGTTCGTTTTATCTTTTCCAAAACGTTGTATTCTACCAGCTCTTTTGAGTCATAGTAATGTTTTTCTGTTTTCCCCTTTTATAGTTTGAACCTACTACAGAATTCACAATCAAGCTACGTGGAGTTCCATTCAATGTTAAAGAGGTAACATCTAAATTGAGTTGGCGTTTTTCATTCAAGTTATTGACTTAAATGGACCACGTTTATCTTCACCAAATTCTTATTTCTTCTCAGCAACAAGTGCGAGAATTTATGCTGCCATTAAGGCCTGTGGCAATTCGTATCGCCAAGAACAAAGAAGGTCGTAACTCAGGTAAAAAAATAAAATAAAATGCTGTTTAGATGGTAATACATAACCCAGAAATCTGCATAAATACAGTACTAGTAATAGTAGACAGTCTGACAAAATATTGATATTTCTTAGATGTGATTTGACACATAGATGAATGTTTACAGATTTTTCTCTGCATGTCTAAAAACAGACCTTTTGGCTAAATTTACTGCTCACAAAAATTAGTGCATAAAAGATTAAACACAGTCCTGGACCCTCTTTATACTGATTGTTTAAGACTTTCAGGATATGACAAGTTTCAGTGTCGATCGGGGGCAACAGCGCACAAAATTCACAGCTGCCATGTGGACTGAATGTAGAGTGAGAATTTTTGCTTACGAGAAACTATGACGATTCTCTTCTTTGGGAAGTTTCTATAAAAAGTCACTAGATTGGTTGCTACTTGGATATTTGATTACTTGCTGAAAAGTCACTACATCTTACATAATTGCTAATTTTGGCAACATTCGAGTGAGCACATGACCAACTGCCGGCTCCATTCCTTGACCATTGATGTGACCAGGTGTTTATCCATGTAACATCTGTAGCTAAAAGACTTTTATTTGTTTTTTTTATTTGTTATAATTTAAGGTGTACTTTTCAAAAAATATTTTTATGAGCAGTGTCTATTTTCAACCTTGTAGATGTAGTCAGATGTTGCTCTACATTGCTTCTGCCTTGATCAGTATAACCAGGGTTAAAAATCTTATTGGTGAAATCGTTTTGGGTGAACACGCTGGTAAACATTAGTTTAGTAATTTTGTCTGTAGTGATTTGGGTATTGAAAATGTCATTAGATTTATTGTAGTTTGTACTGAATATGAGGTGGGCAAGGGCTACTGCATCATAAAAATATGCAATTTAAAGTTTTGTTTTGTGAACTCAGGTAATGTGTATGTGGACCTGCAGTCAGAAGCCGAGGTGGAAAGGGCTCTTCGACTTGACAGAGACTACATGGGTACAGTAGAGTGTGATTACTTGCTGTGAGAGGTATTTGTAAAAGTAATTGATTTGTAACGTGAAACAGTTTTGACAGTGGTGCATATGTTGTATGGTTGGATTTATGGACATAGGTGGACGCTATATTGAAGTGTTCAGAGCTACGAACTTCATTTTCAAGGAGAAAACAAAACCTACGCAGGATAGAAACTTTGCCTCGGAGCTGAAAGATGATGAAGAGGAGGAGGACGTGGCCGAATCTGGACGTCTCTTTGTGAGAAACCTGCCTTATACATGCACTGAGGAAGAGCTGAAAGAACTCTTCACCAAACATGGTGAGAACAATCACGTGTGCAACTCATGCATGTTCTCATTCAGGGAATAAATAGGGATCCAAGATGGAAAAACTCCCATCATATAATTTCTTATTTCTGTTTCAGGCCATCTTTCAGAGATCAACTTCCCCATAGACACTTTAACTAAGAAACCCAAGGGCTTTGCCTTTGTCAGCTACATGATTCCTGAAAACGCCGTGACTGCCTTAGCCCAGTTAGATGGCCATATATTCCAGGTATTGTCATTTATTTTAATCTGTTCTTTGTTCCTATATTTCTACTGGTCTTGCATGTTGTTTGTCGTGTAGGGGAGGGTATTGCACGTCATACCATCCAGGATTAAAAAAGAGAAGCCAGAAGAAAGTTCCAGTGCTCCCGGAAGTTCTTCCTACAAGAGACAGAAGGATGCGAAGAACAAGGCAACCAGCAGCAGGTTAGCTTGGAAAAAAGTGATAGCTAATAGGAAGCTATTAAAAGCGTGCGCTGTTTAACGACCACATAATTTTCTGTTGAAAAGTCGTAGACCTAAATAGTCACTGACGTAGTCTTTTTATACTGCTTTAATGTAAATCTAAGCAGTATTTTAAGAGACTTGCACGCAAGCGATACGTAAATGATACGAAATGTATTATCTTTATAATAAATACAGTAATGCACCGTTCCAACCCTATATAGGGGAAATTTATATCGCTTTGTTTGACATAAGCCAAAAATGCATTGATGGACAGTATTAAAAGAAAGAAACTATTAGTGAATGTGAATCACTTATATATTAGGTTAGAGAGAATTATACAGGTAATCGGGGGATTTACAAAGTAATACTACATTAATAGGATGGGGAACTACATTTATGAACACCATTTACAGCTTGTTTCAAATTAAGCTACCATGCACACAAGTCTTATTGTCGGTGTAGCAATTTGCATTAATGCTGTTTACTTGTAATGCTTGTGAACTGGAGCTTGATTTTTGGATCTATTCCCTTCTATTGCAGTTCTCATAATTGGAACTCCCTGTTTCTTGGCATGAGTGCAGTAGCTGATGCCATCGCTGAAAAATACAACACAACCAAAAGCAAAGTCCTTGATCATGTGAGTTTGTAGTGAGAGTAATTTATAGCTGGCATACACATTGTCAGAATATTACTGCATACATTTCACTTCCTGCAGCAAAAAAAATCAGGTAAAATTGTGTGATATATGACACTTTGGCAATTGATATGGACCATCAAGTTTCAGCCAATCACGACAGAACGATGTCTGTACTTGCTTATGAGTGCATTTTAAATTTGGATGGCTGTATTTGTTGGAAGAATTGCTATGTATGTATCCAGTAAATCATGCACAGCACCATGAAGGTGCATTTTTTTTTTAAGTTGTACATTGTGGCCTTTGGAAATAAAGCATGCATGCATGTGTGTTTGTACATAGGAGTCAAGTGGCAGCCTTGCTGTGAGGATGGCACTCGGTGAGACTCAGATCGTTCAGGAAACTAGACAGTTCCTACTCGACAATGGAGTATCTTTGGACTCCTTCAGTCAGGTACACAAAATTCCATTTTACTCTTGTTCCATATTTTGTGGCTTACGCGAAGTGCTAGCTCTTTAAATTGTTTGTGTGTCCAGGCAGCAGGACAGCGGAGTAACTCTGTGATCTTGGTGAAGAATTTGCCATCTGGGGTGCAGGTAAAAGAGCTGGAGTCTCTGTTTACACCTCATGGCTCTCTTGGAAGGGTTTTGCTGCCCCCATCTGGCCTCACTGCTATTGTGGAGTTTCTGGAACCTACAGAAGCCAAAAGGGCCTTTACCAGACTGGCATATACAAAGGTATATATAAAAGTACATTCGTTTATGTGCTAAGGTGCTGTCAGACCTGTTAATCATGTTACCTAGCCTGAATAAGGAACAACTATCAGAAAGGTAATTGAACTCTATAGAGAAAATTACTGATATTGCATTGTTTGTTTCCCCTGGAATGTATGAGCCAAGCTCAACTAAAACTGTTCATTGTCAAATTTATGAAGTTATTATGCCTAACAGGGCCACCATGTACATGTCTTTGCTTTCAAATACCTGTATTTGAAGATATTATCATGTATGGAGCTCAAAACTCATTCTTAATAAATGGAAAAAGTATTGAGTCTGAGTCAATTCTCATCATACGTACACGTAACATTGTTGTAATTAAGGCCAGAATGAAGTCAAGTTCATTCCACAGCTTCCAGATTTTAAACCCTTAGAAAAAGTAATAGAATACAGACTGTAAGGAAAACATGATGATTTTTCATTTAAGAAATGGTCCCTCATCAGACTCCAAACCATTCAGTAGTATCATGGGAGCGTTCCAATAATTATTTAATCTGGAGAATGTGTAACCTAAATCTTTATTAGGTTTTACATTAATATTATAGGACACTTGAGGGGTGCAGCAGCCTAAGTCAAATTTAGAAGTTTAAAAGTCAAATTTAGTAATATAGCTATCTAGACCCAGCTCCAAAAACCGAGTAAGCAACAGTGGAAAAGCAAATTGTGATAAAACTGTGATGAGGAAGGAACCTTGGGTGGACCAAGACTCTAAAAGCGATGTTTAATGTAATTTATGTAATTACATTAAATGATACTAAATGTAGAATTTTAAATTGTCAATTCCAACATGCTAAATAAAATAAATACATGCATACAAAAATTAGGGAATATAGTTAAATTAAAGAACAAAATAAAATAAAATGGAGGATAAAGATAGGTTTCTTGTTCATAGGTCTTGTCATGCCATTTATATCATCTTAATCGTGATTTCCTTCTTTTCGTAGTTTCAGCATGTTCCATTGTATTTAGAGTGGGCTCCAATGGCTGTCTTCTTAACGCCACCTAAACAGCGAAAATCAGGTAAAGTAGTGATTATTAAACTATAGTACCTATAGTATGTTCAACTACTACAACAGCATCTTCAGGAGGCTCTGTGATGTCAAAAGCAAATGTAAATGTAGTTTGGGTTGAGATCTAATGTTTATAATCTTTCTTCTCCTTCTTTCAGAACCTGTGGTTGTGAAAAAAGATGCAGCAGATGAACAAATGGTCACAACCAATACACAGGAAGATGATGACGACGACGATGATGATGAGGACGAAGAGGAGAGCCCACCTGGGTCCACACTCTTCGTTAAGAACTTGAATTACAGCACAGTGGAGGATACATTGCAGAAGGTAGGGTCAGAGTTCACGGGAATACAGTTGAGTTCAGAGCACCTGGTGCAGATGAGCTTAATTGAGGGTACCGGTAGTTTTATTTGAAATCCAAGGGGTGTGTGTGTGTGTGTGTGTGTGTGTGTGTGTGTGTGTGTGTGTGTGTGTGTGTGTGTGTGTGTGTGTGTGTGTGTGTAGGGATTTTTTTTGGTGTTTGGATAACAGGCATGGGTTTTTTTTTTCCAATTTTGTGTGTTTAACAGACTTTCTCCAAATGTGGAGTGGTAAAGATGTGCACTATATCCAAAAAGAGAGACAAATCAGGTATGTCCATGCACAATCTTAAGCTTAATGTTGCAAATGTATGCAGAACCAATCTGGTGGCTTAAATGCCCTTTAGAATCTAAACTGTATGAATCTCCATTACAGTCTCATTAGCATCACATTCTAAAGCAGTATAAATGAGTGAAAATACACTGCTCAGGAAAATTAGGGGATTTTTCATTTATTTCTGTGAGCAGTTACATTTGTTACAAATGAGCCCCTGCATTATAGTACAGCTCAGCATTATGTATACTAATTAAGTATACATGAGCAGGAGCTTATATAATTCTTAGCAACTACAGTATAATGGTGATGACAGAGCAAATAAGGCACTGGGCAATTGACCAAAGGTTTGGTGGTTAAAGTTGCAGCTATGCCAACCTGCCACCATTAGTCAGCTGAGCAAGTAGTGTAACACAGAATGGGATTAAGGTTGTATCAAGTGTGCTTTAGAAAAGAGCATCTTCTAAGTGTTGTAAATGTGAGTTATTCATTATGATGTTCGCAGTCAGTCAGATGCCTGGCTTAGGTGTTTTTTGTTGGTATTTATTTTCCAGCAAAATATATAGCTTACTGCTGAGTAAGCTAGCATGCTTGCGTTCAGCTAAGGCAAGACAACAAGATGAATTGCCAACAGCTGTCCAAAGATGAAGCATACATAAGACTTGATTTAGTATGTACAGTGTCAGAATGTTGCATTACAAAACCAGGATTAATTTCATGAAGCTCTATACATGAATGCGACAGTAGCTAATGTAGATTTGGGAAATGAATGTTTGGTTTCTATAAGCACGTCTTCTTTGCATCCTAATGCTAGTACATTTATACGCATCTATGCAAAAGTATACATCAGCATTTTACTCCACTGCCTGTTCATGCTTAATCGGCATGCTAGCTACTTTGTCAATAATAACGGTGTCATCATTTCCAGGCAAACTGTCATCTATGGGTTATGGTTTTGTACAATACAAAACCCCTGAAGCAGCTCAGAAAGCCATCCGGCAGCTCCAAGTAAGTGTTCCTGTGTCAGACAGGAGTCTTTGTGTATCCTCTTATCTGTAAGGGATCTGTACATTATTAAATGTCCCTTTTCTCTTCAGAATTGTACTGTGGATGGGCATCAGCTTGAGCTGAAGATATCACAAAGAGAAATTAAGTAAGAGACATCAATCAAGCGTAAATCAAACACCTATAAATCTTATCTCAGCTCCTTCGACTAGAGTTTGTTCAATATCAGTCTAGGCAAACATTTCACATTAAAAGTTAATTGGATTGTTCATTTCTTCCTCTCAGATCTGGTGTGGAGCATGCTAGAAGGAAAAAGCAAGCAACCAAGAAACAGACCACATCTAAGATTTTGGTGCGAAACGTCCCCTTCCAGGCCACTGTTAAGGAGCTAAAAGAGCTGTTCTGGTGAGACCTGATCGGCCAGATTTATTTATTTAAAGAAGGATGTTAGATGCTAATACAAAGCATTAAACTGACAACTCCGGTATTGCGTCAACACTCTGGATTTGCACCAGATGTCATATGTCCTAAATTGATCACTCATGTATTTTATGCTGTTAATAACTGACATTAGGACAACATTAACACAACATGTGATCATAGGGCATTGACTGTACTGAAGCAGGTCACCATAAAGGTCACAAAAATCTTTTGTAAAACATCATCATGGTTATGGGATGTCAGTATTGGCTGAAACACAACTTTGGTATCTTCATCTTACATAATTAGAATTATGTAAATTAAAACTCTTTAGGTTAAGGTTGAAGTATATAAATGTATATAGTTTAGCTTTTCAGTGTTCAGTATTTAGTTTAGGTTTTGACAGATCAGAACTGTATATTTTAAGTCTTGGGCCACCATTAGATTACATTTACCATCGCTTTTACATGTACCATCATTATTTTTGGTATAATGGCCAGAACATTCAGATTTTCACCTTTTTTATATTTATATATTATCTGCACACTATATCCCATAATAAGAATTGACATGGCCATAAGTGTTCAGACCCTTTGTGTTCAATCTTCAGAACTGAGAATCTTGTATGTCTCAGTCTGAAAGGTTTTAATAAGTGCTCCAGCCAGGCCGGTCTCTTACTGAGGTGATAAGATTGAGTTTTATTGAGGAGTTGGTGGAGTGCTGCAGTGATGGCTGGCTTTCTAGAAGTTTCTCCCATCTGCACACAATCTTTGGAAACCCCCAGAGATAAACTTCGTGTTATAGCAAAGAGTCTGGATACTTATGTCAAGTGAAACTTTAGTTTTTCCTTTTAATTAAATTTGCGAAAGCTTTCAACTTTCTCATTATTAGGTATTGAGGACAGAATGATTTGGGGAAATGTGATTTATGTATTTTAGCACTTTGGCTGCTACATACACTACTCACAAAAATTTGAGAATATTTCATAATGGGATGTTTGATTTTGAAATATCCCCCAATATTAGTGGGTAGTATATTAGCATATGAAAAAGGTAAATGGGTATGAAGACTTTATGAATGCATGTTATTTGGCTGTTTGTCTATTTGTTAGAATATAATTTGGAAATATTGGAACGCTGTACGCAGTATTACAATACTGGGAAAAAGCAGACAAAACAGCTTCTTTAGGCTATAGTGGCAAGTATTTAGTGTGACCTCCCCTTACACTTTAGCTATAACATCTGGCAGCCTTATCTTGTTGCCAAGTTGACCCTTCTACGGACTGAAGTACCTTGATCTGGAATGGTCTTTTTGGAAGAAACCACTTTTCGAATGGCAACAGGGCGAACAGACAGTCGAAAAGAAAATCAGTCAGTGGAAAGATTATTATAGAGAGATTAATTTTTTGATGGTGTCGACATTGTTTTATTTATATATATATTTATTTATTTTCATTTTTACCAATGCTAAAACAACATTTCTAATGATGCCCTAAGACATGCATGTCTGTACATGCTTTACTGTACTGTACATTTTTTTTTCTGCAGTACATTTGGGGAACTGAAGACCGTCCGCCTGCCAAAGAAGGGTGTTGGAGGGGCTCACCGAGGCTTTGCTTTTGTGGACTTTCTCACCAAGCAGGATGCCAAAGTCAGTTTATATATCTGCCTCTTATTCAGATGTTCTGTCACTCCATTTTTATTAAGTATCCAGACTGACTGGCATCACTAAGCCCACCAGGAAAATTGTCTCTTGTGTTGCATTTCAGAAAGCTTTCTTAGCTCTGTGCCACAGCACTCATCTGTATGGCAGGAGACTGGTTCTGGAGTGGGCTGACGCAGGCGAGAGCATAGAAGAGCTAAGAAGAAAGACAGCTCAACATTTCCATGGTAACCATACCACTTCTTCAATAATACCAGTTATCCCAGTTACTTTTAGAATAGCTTATTTTTGTATGTATTGCAGTTGCTATTACTATAAACTTATTTTACTGTTTGTAATGAAATGCTGCATGGGTGTATTTTTACATGGAAGATTTTTAACAAATTTGTACTGTAAAAGATATTTAAAAAAATATGAAGTAATGTAGTACGTGTTTTCACCTTATACTTATATAATAAAATGTCTTTCTTTGCATTACATAACCAAATATCATCGCAACATCACAGCTGAGTATAAACCGGTCGGCCCAAACAACCTGGTCCTTAACGATGTTTATGTCAGTGTAATGCACCAAATTATATGTTCACCTTCATGTTTCTCAGCAGAACATTACACAGAGCATCACTTTCTTACACAGTTCATTCTGGTGGCATCACTGTCCCAGGTAAATGGTGCACATTTACCTGACGGTCCATGTGGAAAACAAAATGAAACCCATCAGACCAGACAGTCTTCTTCTATTGCTTGCACACTTTGACACATGTTCATGCCCATTATATGCATTTTGATTGGGGCTATGTGTTTGCATGAGGCAATGCACACATTCATCCTCTTAAACCCTGCATTAAATATTTCTATGACTTGTACACAGTAGCTCTTTGGACCGATTGGAATTAGGATTTGTTGCTGTTGCGCAATAAGCCTATCACTGTGTTTTGTCCTTCCTGATTGCCACTGCTGACTGGGAGCGCCCCACAAACCTAGTTATTTAGGACATGCTCTGACCCATCTAGCTAGGGCCCTAGTCTATTAGGTTACTCCTGAACAATGTCGGCTAAATGAATTGACTGTTCATTTACCCACTAATAAGTCAAACAAATGACTTTTATGCACATGTTAAGCTCTGGGTTATATTAGTGTATCACATTAATTGTATAAAATTACCACATTTGAATGATTTCTGGATGTGCATTAACAATGCACATGTGTGATTGTTACACACCACCACCCACATGAGTGTGATAGTGTGCATAACTTGAGTTGCTGCTTACCTGATGATTAGAGAACAGAGTAAAGTGGACAAACAAAGTATTTAGAGAAACAGAATAGTAACTATAGAGCTACAAAGTACATCTATATTGTAGGTGGAACTGATAAAATGGACATGGACAGGTGTAGAAACAAGGAGGTGATCAAATAAAGTGATCAGTCAAAGTGATAAGCCGTTATAGGGAACTGGTCATATTTAACTCTTCCAACTAAAATTGATACAATGTGAGATTGAGATATGTGATTAATATCCCAGGAAGGGAAGGGTTATTTTCCCAATGCACTTTCTCTCCATAGATACTCCTAAGAAACAGAAACAGGCAAAGGTGTTAGAGGGCATCCTGGAACAGATGGAGGTTGAGGAGGGAGACGAATGAACAGCAGTTAATCATCTATGTGACAACACGAAGAGGGTAAATATGGCGTGTTGTCTTTGTGTTTTACAGTTGTCGGCTTTCTACAATAATTTGGAAAGATTCTGCTTTATTGCTGAGGCTGTGCTACCTGGCTATTTCTAGACCTGCATAAATGAAGACCGTTTTATACAATTACCATACCTCAGTTTTCAAAATTTAAGTGCTTGTTCAATCAATATTAAATTGTTATTCGTCTTGTATTTGCTTTTTCCTCCCTATCCCTATCCCCCACAGGCCAGCTTGAGGACCATATTATATGATGGGTGACAGCAGCTTGTTAATCAGTGTCCAGCCGCAACACAGAACCCTTACACTTCTCCTGCTTTTATTGTACATAACCTTGTTCCTTAAAAAATACCTTGTATTTTTAAGTCCTTGCTAATTAACTAGACGTGTATTGTATTTATTTAAAAGGAGAAAATGGGTTTGCCTATACAAGTGGTTCTGATGGCAATAATTTGTTGTTCAAGCCATTGACTTGAAATTTCAAATGAAATTCAAGAAATGTAAATGATTCCACAAGTCCATAAATGTATAAACCCCATTACTACAATGTGTATGTAAATTGAGTAATTGTATCACCCTAGAACATGTAACGTGGACTATAGTGTTTTAAAATGAACTTCAATTTAATTCAAATGTATTTATATAGCACTTTTTACAAAGGAGCATTGTCTAAAAGCAGCTTTTCAATCTTGTATTGTCTTAAAAGGCCAATCCCAAATTGAGCAAGCCTAGGGTGACCGTGGAAAGGAAAAACTCCCTGAATGTAGAAGGAAGAAACCTTGGGAAGACCAAGGCTCAAAAAGGGGCCCATCCCCCATGGGTGGCCTAGATGTTAATTTAATAATTACTTACAAGTATATTAAAGTAATAGTATAATTACGTAAATAATATAATTTAAATCAGTCATAAAATTAAAAATTAAAAATAAATAAAATAGATTTAAAAATGAACATCAATTTACATTTTTGTATAACTATATATGTTTTCTGGACTGACTGCACAATCCTGATACTGTTTCTCTAAAATGATCATGGTACAGAAACAAGCTAATTCTAAACTTGCCTGTCTAAATTAACAGCCTAGCACCTGGTTTGAGTCAAACTGTGTCACAATAAAGCAGTATCCTTTCCATGTCAAAATACATGAGCATATTTACACATTTCTATTCACACCTAGTCTATGCACAAAGTCATGTTACAGTTAATTATGCAGGTTATAGACATGGCTGTAAATGCAGGTATAGTAACTGAATAAAATCTTGAACAAATGGCAAATGGCCATGGTGTAATACACTGTGTCACAGAGGTAACATCCTAATTACCACGTCAGCTGTTTTGAAGTTGAAAAGCTCAAACAAAAATGTTGTAGAACCCGAGTTACATCTTTCAGTTTTAATAGCTGTTTTAATAGGAAGAGGTTGGTGGGTGTTTTGTGGAATTGGTGTGGTTGATAGTCAAAGGAATGACAGGTTCAAAATTTGATTTTGTAAGTCTCTCTTATTTTTTATATTTAGCTTCTGTTTATGTGAAATTCTAGTTTAAACTTATTAACATATGTAGCCAAAGTTTTGAGAATGGCAAATGATGGTTTTCATAAAGTTTGCTGCATCAGTTTTTATGGTGATAATTTGACTCTAGATTAAGTGAGGAGTGATCAGAGGATTTGTAATTAACTGCAAAGCCCTTATGACTGCATTTCAGCACTACAAAATGGCCTTTTAACATCATTTCAGTGACGATCTCTTTAGCTCAGGAGAAAAGGTTAAGGAAATGTAAAAAATATTTAGATAAACTTTCTTCTATTAACCAAGAAAATGTGAAGTCACGATTGCATTGCTTTAAAAGGGTTTCAGAGGCAAGAACATTACTGCTTGTATGATAGCACCCTGATCAACCAGTAACAGAATAATTAAGAACAAGCAAGCGTCAGTACCGTCTCTTAAGGTGGGTGCATCCACGAGTGCAAAGCATGCTCAGGAATGGCAGAGGGCTGAGCATGAAGGGTAGCGAAGAAACCACTTATGTCCAAGAAAAAAACATGAAGGACAGACTGCTTGGAATTGGACTGCAGGGTACTGGTGTAGTTATTTTTTTTTTTTATAAAGCCCACATCAACCCGTTTGGTACATCTGGAAAAATGATTAGCCAGAACCAGTGTCATGTCAACAACAAAGCATCTTGAGACCATGCGTGGAGTTCCTCTTATCCATGGGAGTGGGTTTGCTCAAAAGAACACTGCTATGAATAAGGAATGGTATCATAACATTATCCAAGAGCAGCTTCTCCCAATGATCCAGGAGCATTTTTGAAACAACCAATGCTTTTTCCAGCATGATGGAGCAACATGTCACAAAAGTGATAACCAAGTGGCTCAGTGACCAAAACACCAAAACACTTTGGGTCCATGGCCAGGAAACTGACCAGATGTTAATCTCACTGAGAACTTGTGGTAAATTCTTAGAAATAGAGTGAACAAATAAAAATCCAGAAACTGTTCAAAGTCAAGTACTGATTAAACAAAATGAGTTGCCATCAGTCAAGATGTTACCCAGAAGCTGATAACAGCATGTCAAGGCAAATTGAAGACGTCAACACTGTAAATGCTCAGCTCACAAAAATTAGGGCATATCTATCAAGTTTATGCTTAAACTGGATGTATTTGTCAATAAAAAGTTTTTTAAAAAATGTACCGAATTCTTACTTGTGAAAATCAAAACTTTTGGCCATGACTGTAGGCTGCCTAAAAAGGTTGGGTTGCTATTTGAGTACTTGAGTACTGACGGTTTCTTCCTTATAACAGTTTTTTTTCCTTGCCACTGGCACTTTGACAAGCAAGCTGCTCTAAGACAATGCTCTGTTGTAGAAAGTGCTAGATAAACTAAATAAATACATTTGTGAGCAGTGTAGTTTATTAAACATTTCTGTCAATAAATAAGTTATTTTTTTTGCCACATATTATATGTATATACAGTATAGGTTACATTTAGGCCTTTGTCCCCTACCCGAAGTAGGTTAAGCAGGTATAAAAAAACAGATTTATTTTTAACGTATTATCAGGGATTGTCCTAAATAAAAAAGAGTCCACACATTGAGTGTGTATTTAGTCATTTGTGCAATCTTTAAATACCATGTGCTGTCGCTGACCACATGGTGGCGCTAATGGCTAGAGAGTCGACACAAGTTCCTCACACAGATATCCAGGTAGTAAAATACTCTCTCATATGATCGTAAACAGCAAGTTGTAATGGACCCAGCCTTTACTATATTGATGGTTTGAGCATCACTCTGCACCCCACAACACAATTATGTGAAATTATTACCAACTCTGTCTCAAGATTTAATGACATACAGAGGGAACGGTTTAAAACAGTGCAAGATAACCAACAGAAAAGGCATCTTAACCAAGATGAATAGTATTTAATTTAAAAACCATCTTTATTAGATGTAAATCTTCGAGCATTTAAAACGACAATTCTGTTAAACGACGGTCTGTTAAACGAGCTGAAGTTTATACGCAGCGTTGTCTAGTGGAAATGTTTGTATCATTGCATCATGTATTTAAAATAATCGCCTAATTTTTGTGAGCGGTCTGGTGTTCTATTGATGCCTGCTCCATGTAAATGTTCAGAACGAACCCTGGTTTAAAAATATTTGAATCAGTATTCAGAGCCACCAGTTGGCCTGTTTGAATCCATAGCATATGACACAAGCATGAAGTTTACGCTCCTCAAAAACACACCCCACAAGACATTACCCCATGTATGCTCAGATACCTGTACACCCACAACTTGACCGATAACCACCTGCGTTTTAAGGATTTGTTTCTGTTGCAATTTTAAGTCGGCATAAGTATGAATTTGAAAGATTGCTTAATATGGCAGCCGGCACAGGCTGAGCACAGGCAGGTAGGTATGTGGAGATGGGGGGTTGCACTCCATGTGCCTCATTAGTGTGCCTGTGTGCTGAGGTGCTGTCTCTGTGGCTCACTCCCTGCATACCCCTCATGGCTATGTACAAATTGGTGACAGTGATTGGCCTTCTGAGTGCCCACTGCCCACTGTCAGTTACCACTGTTAAACCCCTGCTGAGGGACTGTTGGCATCTAGGGGCCTTGGGAATACAATAGATGATTCAGGAGCTCAAATGTCACAATATGGATATGTTAAGGACTTTTAATGGAGGATAAACATATTTGTGTCAAAAAAAATAAGTATCCAGCTGTGACAGTGGGTGCTTCATATTTCACAGTCATTCACAGAGCTGCTTTGGAACTGTACGTGTCTTTATTCAGGTGCACATATTTCAATGGCATCTGTAGGCCTTCTTATTAAATACTTATTACTTTGGAAAAGCTAGAGAGCAATCTCAAAATAGTGTTCAGTATGAAATCTGACTTATTCGAATTTAGGTTCACAATTGTTTTTATATAGTTAATTTCCATTTTTAAAATGTCTTTAACTTTAGAGTTATATAAGATTTTCTCCTTGGATTTATTTCAATAAATTACCTGGATTCTATACTGGGTTAGGATTAGAGTCAAAGAAATTGGGGGATGCTTTAAAAAGTTTTTGTGAACAGTGTAAATTAAATACATCAAGTTAAATGTTTTTAGACTAATCTATTGTACCCAAACTAATAAAAGTTTACAAACTGTACACTATTAACCTTATTTAGCACATTAAATAAAGACAACATATATTGTTTATTCCAGGCTTGACCACATATGTGGAATTTTTCATAAGACTATGTAATAAGCAGCAGAACCTCTTTTAGCAATAATTTATTTCCTGCAGATGCAGATCAGGCTTGTACTACAGTGAAGAGGAATGATAAACCAATTCAGTGTGTTCTTGCATATCAAACAAACTGATTAATCATACACAGTCCAAGAATTGTCTGAGAAAGGCTCTCCACAAAGTTTTGTAACATGACTGTGAGGTCAGGTAACGATGCTAGATGATAAGCCTTGGCTCACTATTGCCATTCCAGCTCATCTGAAAGGCGTCGTATGTAGTTAAAGCCATGGCTCTGTGCTTTTAGTGTGCAAACTGTTTCTTTATAGATCTTGTATTATGAGGACATGGCAGAAATAGATGAATAAGAAACCCTTATAATGTTATAATGAATAATCCAGGCCTGTATCTAACATATTACAAACATGTTAACAGTGAGTGTGGCCAAAATAACCACATACACTATTTGGAAGGGTGAATTAATTTTCCATACATGGTTAGTTGGTAGTTTTTAAGTTTGTTAGAGTTTCTGGCTAACATTTATTTGAACTTTTTCACTTTACTATTTTGAGTTGATTATTTTTGTAGTAGGTCTAAATTTATACCCTGTTGAGGTTCGCAACATGAAGGTCAGTGGGTGAGCTGACTGGTGCTGTGATGCATTGGTGCCCTCAGTCGCTCCCACACAATTCTGAACAGAATACGTTTGGTGTAAAATGTGATTTTATATATAATTTGTGCTTGCTTTTTATTTCTGTGAAAAAAAACAAACACAAATCTTTAACAATTTAACCAACTCCTGCACAGGGAGGGAGGTGGAAACAACACTAGACCAAGCACTCACCCACTCACACTGGGACACTTATAAGACACTGATTGTCCTAACGTGTTTTTGGAATGTGGCAGGAAACTGGATTACCCAGAGACATGGGCAGACCATACAAACTCCACAAGGGCAGAGTCCCAGATTGGTTAATCTCACAATTGAAAGGTCCCTGCATGTAGGGCTCTTAACTCTCAATTTTATCATGCACATTATCTGAATTTCACACATTATCTCCATGCATCATCCTTAATACCCTTTCTCTCTATCTATCCCCCTGACTCTCTTCAGAAATATTCCCTGATGGCACAGCACCTGTCACTAGTCTCTGCCTTCACCATGCTTCAGGATAGGGGTATGTGTATACAGGCACTCTCAGTATATAGACAGGCAGTACTGCCTAGACACATCTTATTATTTTAAATTTGAGTGTGCCACTCTTGCAGAAGGACTATTTTTCACCCAGTCACCAATTTATTTCCCTCCAGGTTTTATTGGAAATGTTGAATGTGACAATTATTGGAAGCATTCGGTGGAGAAGGTGCACTGCGTTCTGGGGAGACCTGACAGAGATGAGAGAGAGGAAGGGAGAGACAGAAAGACAGAGAATGAAACTCTAGCTTGTCAGTGTTACTTGGCAGTTCTGAATTTGTGTATGAGCCTGTAAATTTATGTCAGTCATGAATGACATTTGGGAACATGGGCAAGCTTACATGCAGAAACACTGACTGTGTTTTAATAAAATGAAGAATATTGAAGAATATTCTATAAGTACTCTATTCCTTTTGGTGGGCAAGTCATAGTCAAGGATAGTGGTGGTCATCTTGAATCCTGGCTTCTTGTTGATTATACATTTATGAAACCATTGTAAAAAAGACAAGCAAACTGGGAGTAAATTACTAGTGGAGTGGACCTTCCCAAAAACACCATCAGGTGATGAATGCCATTTACACTGTTAGTAGAACACTTGTATGTTAGTGAATTCAAATCGTTTGTAAATCGAGCACATGTGCATTTTCATTTATAACTAGCATCAAATTATCATAATATACATCTACAAATAACAAATGGCGACCATATAATGAAAGCCTCTGAACTGAGGAAGCACAGCAAAAATCCCCCAACATGTCTCCAAAAAGGCACAAGAAAAAATTAATTAATTACTAAATTAAGTGCATTTAAATCAACAGCTATTATTTTTGAGAGTCCACAGAGGTGACTGGAGTACTGTAATGTACTGTAAATGCAGTTTCCTTGATTAGCAAAACAGAATGGTTTAAGGAGGAAATGGTTCAACATGAAGCTTGACTCTAAACAATGGATCAGCGCTGGCAGTCACTTTCTTAAACAGGATGGATGAATCAGCAGCGTCTTTTGTGAAACCTCTTTAGCCGGTATTATTGGTGGTAACCGTGAACTACAAATGGTCTTAAATCTGATTCCAAGATAAACATAAACAATGTGTCACGCTGTTCAGTAGGGTGTATGGTCACCCAAGACTGCCAAAACACACGGACAGTGATGCGGCAATGACAGGATCAGATGTTCCAGCAGTTCTTCAGGGATCATCTGCCACTCTTGCTCGAGGGAAACTACCGGCTCAAGAAGTGTTGTGGGTGTCATTGGACAGTGTGCCAGACGTCTTCCCCGTACATCCCAAGCATTTAGTCCTCATGGTGGAGTCATACACTTGAACATCAGCCAAATGTTAGAGAGGCCTTTAGTTGCTTAGAAGTTTCCCTGGGTCCCTTTGTGACCTCGCAAACTACTACATGCCTTGCCCTTCTTTCACTGTGATCTGTGTTCGTCAGCTTCTCCTGGGGGTGGTAACAGTGATCTTGAATTCCCAACCTACATTTGTACATAATATGTCTAACTGTGGAAACACTGGTGGTTTTATAACTTTTTCAAGCCTCAATAACTCTTGTCCTGAGGTCACTGAGGTCACTTTTGTTTACCATCAAATGAATATGTTAATCCTGGTGGTTCATATACTCAACAAGTAAATGGCCAATATAATATGTTTATTCATTTGTTTCATTTTGTTCTCTTTATCTATGTTTGGGACTTGTGTGAAACCCGAATGGAATTTTAGGTCATATTTATGCAGAAATAAAGAAAATTCGAAAGGTTCACTAACATTCAAGTACCACTGTATTTGAAAATAACTTCAGGTAAAATCCATTCTGTAATAACCATGCCTGTGTGTCCATGTTCACGGGTGCTGCTAGAAATTTTGGGCTCTCTGAATATTTCATGTATTGGGCGCATTGCGGCACTACAATCTGTCCGATAAAAATGTTCCTAACTTTACTGTTCCTGTCATATTCCTATACTTACATTTGAATTCTCATTATCACATAGAAAGTTATGGATATTAATATAATCATATCAAATTCAGTGTATTGCATTAAAGTTTTTGTATTTATTATTTTAACATTACATCAGCCTCACAACAGGAGCAAGGTAATTTAGTGTGACTATTTAAACGGACATACGTCTTTGGAATGTAAGAGGATATCTACATAGAAGCCGATGGGGAGAAAATGAAAAGTCCTGGGGATCTTTGGAATTGTGTAGCAACTGCACTACCTGATTTGCTATCGTGCCACCCCATTGCATGTAACATAGTGTATGCAAATATATAATTTGTATACACTTTATAGATAATATCCGTTATAGTGGGCACACTTTAATAAATTCAATTCATTATATTGATGGCATTATCCCACAACATCTTACATCTATTATAAATCATGATATTAATTTAGCTTTTGGTTAACATGCTTTCAGTGACAATAACTCACTAGACCTAATTTACAAACATTTTTTTACTGGATATCTGGTTATTTATTTTAATGGTAGATATGTGAACCCTAAAGGCAGACGTAGAGAACGCAGAGATCTAGCTGCAGTGACTAAAAGCGCTGGCACCCTAATGGAAAAATCCTTGATGTGAAAAAATTTTCAGTCATCCTCATTTGCATTAAGAGTCAAAAAGATACAATTTTATTAGCCCACTTACTATAACAGAGCAAATCCCTGTATGGTTTAATGGAAGGTTAAAGGAGGTATGACAGGACACAGGGTACATTGCTGCTGGTGTAGTATC
>JAUZST010084952.1:0-20144 GCA_034779995.1 Parotocinclus haroldoi
TCAGCCACTGAATTAGAATCGGAATCAGTTTTAAACCACTGTTCAATAACTGCCCTTTTTATTCAAGACTTTTACCTTATTATTCCACCTTAAGTCAGAGACATTAGCTCATCTAACAGTTGTATTAGTCATCCTCCATTCCTTCATTAGTGCTCACAGGTCGCTGCCTACAGGATGCTGGTGGTGACAATGCGTTGGTTAAAAACAGCACTGCTGTGTCTGATTCATTCGTATGCAGTTCACAACTGTGCAGTATATACTTCTTCTGCATATAACATTCTTATGAGAGACAATTACAGAGCAAGGCCTGTGTGAAAGAAATGCACCAAGTGCTGTGATGATTTGTGTTACCCGTGGATAAACACTCACCATCACATTCCCAAACTTAATGACAACAATGTTTTGTATAAGGTTCTATATTTTACACACAGATGTAGACTGTAGACTTATGTACTTATCACCTGACGCATGTGTTGTTTCAAAATAATAAAGTAATAGGGCATTTGTGCTCTCTACCCATATCTGCTAATACTCAGAATGGAATTCAACATCAGGAGTAGTAACCACCTAATGTGCAACCCTGTTGCTGAGCTTTTTGTAATTACATACTAATGTGCTATTTTCCAAACCAGGACTACTATTGTTCAATAAGAAAGGATGTGAAATGCAACCCCAAGAAACAAACATGGGAAACACACAATACAAATGACTACAATTAGAATTAGTGAGAAGAAAATGGACTGAATGCAGTAAAATTTAAGTGAATTTTTGTGGCTATCACAGTTGTACATGTAGTATATACCTGGTGTCAGAAGAATGACAGAGGTGACGATCAGAGAGCAGATTATCAGAATGACCAACAGAGCAATCAATATTCCCTTCCAGTTTCTCTGTGGAGGGTTACTGCCTACCAACTCCTAGAGAGAGAGAATGAAAGAGATCAAGGTGAGAAATTCTCAAGATCATGTCACAACATTAAAAAGGAATGTAAATACTGATTGCAGTGCTAAATCTGGTCACGTGCAAACAATTCCGTTTTGCACCAACTGACTATCAATAATATTGCATAGTCACTAGTGAAGATGAGCAATCAAAATAAAGCGGATAACATAATTGTCAATAACACCCAGTGCATGCTTCAAGATGTATTGAACTACAAAATACATTTTAGATGGTAAATGAGCTCCAGATAAAGTGATTGGTGGTTAACGTGTATATAAGCTGCCTGGTCAAAAAAAGATCACCACCCAGATTTAACTAAACAAATAGGTAAGAGCATCCCAAACCTGCTGTAGGGGTTATGTTTCAGCATGTTTTAACTGATGCAGTGAGCAGTTTATTTTTTCGACACAGTGTCGAAAGGGCACAATTTGGCCATTCTAACTTGGGGGTGTGCTCACTTTTGTTTACAGTATGGCAAGTGTACACTTGACCACTGTTGAACTAATGTAAATAGTATCAGTGTCATATGTCATATGTTTACTGTTGCACACACACACTATTAGCTCATGCTTTAAGACCTACGGAACTTTGTATAACTACGTGCAAACACGCGCACACGCACACAGAGATCCCTTTATTCAGCCACCATGAAGGGATGAACTTGGTTGGCCACAATGCTTAAGTGGGCTCTACTTTCCAAATAGCCATCCACAGGTACCATAGTATCCAGTGTGTGCCATTAATCCAAATCCACTGCACTGGTGACATGTGAACGCAAGGTTTCATTTGCTTGTGCAAATTCTGATGCTCCCACCAGTATGGCGAGACAGAAATCTGGATTATCTGCTTTTCCACCTCTCAAAAATCCAGCTTCTCCACTCTTCTGCATACTAAAGTCTTGCCATTCTGTTTTCCCCTATACAGCCCATCTGTGCCAAGGGACAATGACTTGTGCATTTAGACATGTTAGTTTTGGCAACACTGTTGCATTCATCAACAATTTGCTTGCCTGTACAATGCCTCTTTGTTAAATTGATTGACATCAAAGTGCCCTTTTGCTGAATGCATTTTAACTGGACACTGTTGTGCAAGGAAACCTGACAAGGCTGGCGACCCTCAAGAAGCCTGTTTCTGGTTGGTTAGACACATTCACACCAGTGGCCTGCTGGGGGTCATTTTACAGGGCTCTGGCAGTGCTCATCCTATTACTCCTTGCACAAGGGAAAATATACCAGTCTGCTGAGGGGTTAAGGACCTTCAATGGCCTTTTCCAGCTCTCCTAGAGTAACTACCTGTTTCCTGGAATCTCCTCCATTCTCAAGTGCCAGGAGACATGGCAAACCTTCTGGCTATGGGACCCACTGAGAATATTTCCAATTAAACCATTTGCTTTGGTTGTGGTCTCATTGTTTCTCCTTAATGCAAATATTGTCAATTTAATACCAAAGCAGTCAACCAACACCCCAGAAGTTGAACTGAGGTGATGCTATATGCTGAAAGTGTATATCGACCGATAGACAGATACACATACACACACTGCTCACCGCAAAACTTGGGGGATATTTCAAAATGAATACAGACTGATAAAAAAGAAAACATCAGAAAATGCAAACAAGTCAAAGAAAATAGTTATATCATGCAAATGAGATGCAAATACAATTCTCATTTAATCGGTGAAAACGCACTATACTGTGCTTTTCTTTGATGAATTAGAGTTCAGTTTGCAGTCTGACAATCCTCGTGTCCTTATCAGGTGTGAATGAGGAACACATGTTTCCATGAGGAATGAGGAACACACGAATCTACGTTTTATGCCAGAAAGGGACTCCTTCACTGGTGATGGAATTATGGTTTGGACTGGCATCAGCATAAGGTGGTCGTTCCGAGCTTCACATCATCAAAAATCACTGTTGTCAGATACCAAGACGAGGTCCTGCTCCCTATAGTGGTACCCTACCATGCACATCTTGTCAACAACTCGCTTCATGCGACAGGAATCGAACACAGACTGGCCTTCGCGTTCTCCAAACATGAATCCCATTGAAATTGCCTGGGATGCACAGGGAAGATGCCTGGCAAACTGTCCAATGCCTTCCACAATGAGCTAGAAGATGCACTGGAGCAAGAGTGGCAGAGGATCCCACAAGAACTGCTGGAGAATCTGATCTTGCCCATGCCTCATCGCTTCCAGTGTCTTCTGGCAGTCTTGCATGATCATATACCCTACTGAACAGTTAATGTGTGGCATTTTTGTCCAGTTTGTCATTTGCATAATCAAACAGTTTTCTTTGACTTTTCATTTGCTTTTCTGATAATCCTGTTTAATGACAGAAAATCTAATGCTACATTTGTGTGGGTGCGATATCACCAATACACACCTCAGAATTAGACAAACTAAACAGAATCACAAAGAGCCTGAGGCAGTGTGTAGAAAGCAAAACACAAAACCATAATTATCTAGTGCCAGTGTAGTCCAACCAATACTTAAAGTAGCCCAATTTATGGTTTATGTATTGGTTTAGCAATAATGCATTATATCTTCATACACGTTATCTCCATGTAAGGGGAAAAAAAAAAAGTCAGTTTGTTAATTAGATCCTATTTAAATTCCTACTTTGATCATTAACGTCCATAGCATTGCAGTCACAAGGTTCTTAGTTAAGAGCCAACTGCAGGAAACATTGGGTACTGAGGACCTTGGGGTGAACTTAAACCATGAAGGTACATTAGAATTATTATAGTTTATTTTTAAATTGTTCCTTACAATGACAAGAGGCACATGATGTGACGAACTGTGTTTACTGACGATGACATCAGGTTATAATGATGTGACGCCTAAAGGATTTTCGGCCTTGCCACTTGCGTTCAGAGATTTGTACAGATTCTCAGAATTTTTTGACAATATTATGGACTGTAGATAATAAAATCCATAAATGCCTTGCAATTACAATTTGCTCAACAAATACTTCTGAGCAACTAAAGGCCTCTCCCATATTGACTGCATTCCAACATGAAATCTGTATCTGCATCTGTGAAACATGGTAATGGGAGTTTCACGATTAGGCCAGTTTTACTGAATCTGGTACAGACTGATATGCTATCATTGCTGGAACAATGGACTCAATTGTGCCAGCAAATTCCAAAGGAAAATGTCAGGTCACCTGTATGTGAACTGAATCTTAAGAAAATGTGAGTCATGCAAGGCAATGATATTAAGCACACGATGTTCCACAAATGGTTAAAGAAGAACAAATAGACTGTTTTTAAACTGGTTATAAAGTCAAAGTCCTGAATTGAATCCAGTATAGATGTGCAAAGACCTTAAGCAATCAGTTCATTTGAAAACAATGACTATTATTCCAGACTTCAAGCTGCTTTCCATGGAGAAAATGGCTAAAATAATTCACATCAGTTATTGGAAACAAAGCTTCACATATGTTCACATACCTCTCACATGCATATGTTTATTTTCCTTGTAATTTGCTGTACATGCAAATTAGAAACCAAGAACTATTTGTTTAACTATGTTCTTTTTATTAACTTCTAGCATTGTGCAAAAATTTCAGTTTTCCAATGTTTTAGACAACTTTATGAAAAAATACAGAAAATGCCATTTTCATTAACTATTAAGTCATTACAATGTGACAGAATTACAGGAGAAAACTCAGTCGTTATGTTGGCAAAGGAAGGTTGCACAGTACTAATCATATGCAGACTAATAACTGCAACATATCCGGTCACACAGTAAAGATGATAAAAAGTTTAACAAGAAATTCAGCTTTTGGTTAATTATGAAAGCTGAATCTTGCACAATAAAATTTGAACAAATTTAGCCCATGATTTTAGTACATTTTGTATGAGAAAAGATCAACACAAGAAAGATAAGGTAATACAACATACACATAACAGAAGTTTTGTTGACCTATGTAAGTCATGGATTAAGTCAGGATTACATATATTTTATCAGAATAAAAATACTTAACAATATGTTAGATGTGTCTCATTTTGTGAGGTTACTTTTCACACCTATTTACACAAAATTGAATTTCACACATTTTTTTTTAACCAAGGATGTCACCAATTGTCAAGTTGGCCAGGCTGCAGCATGAACATTAGGATACAAAAGTGGTGCTACAAAACAACAACACCTTTAGTTCCTACAATTGGTAAAAACGCAAAACAAAAACTTTTTCATCTGCACTTTTCTCTGGGACCAAAACAAGCTATTTACATCTGAACATCCCTAATGGAGACAATCAGCCATGTACAACATAATGGCGGAGAATGTCATCCTGCCATGCTCACGCTACACCAGGCATTTCACATGAATGCTTTCTGTCCAATTGCAGTGAATGTGATGATACATAAGTGAGACTCATTACACCACAGCACGTCTTGTATAAAGGGTATTGAGCTGAAACCTGCTGAACAGCATTCATACAAGGCACCATTACAGATCGATCCCAGCTTCAGATTCAGTTCATCAAGCTGCTCACACGATTTTTGCAGATCCTGCTGAATGAGAGTTCACTAACAGCCATTCCTTATCTTCTGGAATAGGCTGCGTGTTGGCAGTGTGTGTGACAGGAATTGCTGGATCACAGCAATTATTCTGCATGTGCACGTGGCTAAATGTGGGTTTAGACTAAGGCAGTGTTGGATAACCTCACAGTCATTCTGTGTAAGCATTAATTATGATAATTATTAGAAAAATTAGCCAGGTGTCTATATTGGGTTAATGGGGTGATTAAAAGGAGGGAACATTGACACCATTGAGTGAGCTAAAGGTCATCTGTTAACTATGCACAGAGATTGCAAATCTGGGCGAACGAAGAGCAGAAATTCGGAAAGAATAAAACTATCTACATGTGTACTGTACAGCACAGTACCAAAAATATTAGGCCACCATTAGATTTGACATACCATTTAAGTGGTATAATTTTTCAGAAGGGGATCAGGGTGAAATGGCTAAGAAATGCTTAAGCTCACAAAGAATGGAAAGAATTTTTCCAACCGCACTAAATATGTGCCATATACTTAGCTATACAGTCTATGATATGTGATAAGAGAACTCCCTCTGAGTGTGTATTTATAGCAGTCATATGGTCGTATCTGGCAAACTTTGCCAGCAGAGGGAATCTACCAGTTGTACACAGACCTAGACTTTAAATACACCTACTGGTGCTACTTGGACACGTCATCAGTTAAGAGCCCAGGGTCATAGGGTTTTTCGGGTCTTTAATCTTCATACACCCTCACCCGGGTGACTCAGCCGGGGATGATCAGTCCCTGTGAATGGCCACCGAAGCCTTGGCACCCAACCTCGACTTTCACACAACAGGTTTTCCAGCCATTGCTCCGGCACTCTGCACTGGGATCTGCATATTTGGCCTCCTTGCGCTCATTGGCCTCCTTAATCCTGTCTTCCCAGGGGACAGTCAGTTCCAGGATAACCACTTGTTTGGTGGACTCTGATGTTAATACCATGTATTGGTTGAGATAACTGGTTTAATGTAATATATTGGGAACTTGAGCTGTCTTCCAAGGTCGACTTGATTCTGTCAATTGCGAGCAGTGCAGAGGAGCCCCCCTGTTGAATTTGTGTTGACGATGATTCTAACCCGCTCTAATAAAAGTGATTGACTGTTTTGGGGCTACGTGGGTCTTGCTGTACTGGACCGCTGTGCAGATGGAGTCTGCCAAAGCTTTTAACACTTGGTCATCATGGTGCCAAACAATACCGTCCCTCCCCTAGTGCTTGTGAGCAGCTGATCAAAATATGTTCCAGGGTTCCCCTCTTCTGGCACAGCTTGCACTCGGGAGTGTCAACCAGTCCCCAGGTGTCAAAGTTAGCTGGGCTTGGGAGGATATCATACACAGACTGAACAAGAAATCTGATGCGGGATGGTTCAGTTGCTTTTCAGAGCTCTGCCCAGGTAATTTTGCGGGTCTCAGCATTCTCCCACTTGGTCAGTGCTCCTTGTTTGGTCATGCCAGCCATCTTGCTGCAGTTTTCTTTCACCACCTCCTCATCCTGGATGAGTTGGCGCTTCTCCTTTCCCCATGCCCGCTCGTACCCTGGCTTTGGAAAGGAACCAAGACCTGTTCACCCCATTGCCACAGAGCCCACCAGCACTTTATGCCCTGGCCGTGCTTTAGCTATAGTGACAGCCTCTTGTGCTTGCCACTTCCTCCCAGTTTTCACAAGAATCCCTGCTAATGTAACTTGTGTGTCTGGAATCCTTGTATATTAACACCTCTCTGGAGCAGATGACTTTATACTCC
Source organism: Parotocinclus haroldoi (assembly GCA_034779995.1). Taxonomy (NCBI): domain Eukaryota; kingdom Metazoa; phylum Chordata; class Actinopteri; order Siluriformes; family Loricariidae; genus Parotocinclus; species Parotocinclus haroldoi. The sequence continues at coordinate 7,228 of JAUZST010084952.1, forward strand.
TCAGTTAGTCCACTAAAAGGAAGGTGCAGCTTGTTGGAATGTCCATACAGGGCAATGCTGCTCAAGGACCGAGGGAGACCCAACCATCACCTGAGATACAGGCTGATGGACTTCTCGAGAGCTGCTACCGTTGTTATTGATACTTCGTAGATTAACAGCAGCCCACATATAAATAAATCAGCCAAACTACTCAATTTGTGGCTAGTAGTAGTAATAATAATAATAATAATAATAATAAATAACAACAACAACAACAACAACAACGACGACAATAATAACAACAACAACAATAATAATAGATTTTATGTATTGGCTCCTTTCATGACACTCAAAGTCACCTTACATCAATTAAAATTAAAACAAAAACAAGCACAGCAAAATATCACAGTTTCAACAAAAACTAAAAACAAAAGTTTTTAATTGAATATGACAATTTAAAAAGATGAGTTTTAGGAGCAGCTTTAAATTCTGTAAAACAGAATAACGTTCCAATATGAGTTTTAAGTGTGTTCCAGAGTTTGGAGCAGCATATGACAAGGCTCTGGCACCCATTGTACTAAGATTAATTACTGGTTCTGCCAGTAAGCCTGCGGAGTAATACATGCAAATCAAAGATGGCACATGCCATAAGAGCTACTCTTTGTACCATGCGGCTGCGGAGATATGGGTTAGATCCCAATGTCATGACACTGGTTTTCCATACCCGCTTTATAAACAGACTGCTATTTTTAATTGCTCTGCGCATGACAAAGAGAGTAATTCACGTTTATAGCTCAGTGTTTTTGGGATACTCATTATACAGTGTGATCTTGACCAAGATCGAATTGGTATTGATCCTATGGATTAAGATTAATGACTTCAACACACCCAAGATGAGCTAGCCTTTATGTGCTTTAGAGTTTGTTTGTTTTTTTTTCGGTTCCTCACAGCTGTCAGCCTTTCAAAGCTTTGTCTAACAGCCCAGAGGTTAAGTGCAATACTACCACTAGCTAACAGCTCACAGAGCGATTTAAGATAAAAAGATGAGATAGGAGGCAGAGAGAAGTGTACACAGAGTGGCTCTCTGCACTGGACATGAGGATAAGCTTTATAAACACAATATTTAGCTCATGTACATGGGCCAGCTGGGCAGAGATAGAACCCTTCCCACAAATTCACACAAGTACACGCATGCAAGACAGACAAAGTAAATGGAAAAACAGGCAGATTACAGCTAGCTAGCCAGCTAGATCAATTAACAGATGCTTAAATATACAGAGTGATGCTGTGTGATGAGTCTGGTTTTTTTTGGCAATCAAATTTAACCTAGATTTCTATCAGAGTCAGATCTTTATCACGTTTGTTGTGTTGAAGTGTATCATGGCATGAACAAAAGGAGATTTTCAACCACAGAAAATGGGTTTTTGATGCTCATCAAGCTGGAAAGGCTTACAAAAACTTATCTTAAAAGGTTGAACACCATTAAACACTGAACAACAATGGCGTGTGTGGCGAAGGAGAACGCTTCTGCTCTTCCTAAAGAATATCACTGTCTGTCTGCAGTTTGCCAAGCCAACAGGCCAGAAAGCTACTGCAGAAAACAGAAAAACAATGTGTTGTTGAAACCAAAATAGAACTTCAAATGAGAGGTCCTCTGTCTGTAGAAAAGAAAACACTGATTCCAGCCTAAGATTGCATTATATCCTATCTGTGATAGGGGTATTATGACTTGACTCGTTTTGCTGCATCTGGGCCATTGGGCTTACAGCTTGCCATTGATTTGACAATTAATGCAAAATAATACCAGCAAAAAAGAAAAAGGTCTTTGGACTGAATTTCAAGAGAACAAGCAAGTTGTAATGCAAGCACTATGTGTGGTGCCACTCACGTATGTAGTTTTGGATCATTTACCTTATTTACTGATTAAGACTGATTATGTTTAATGTATAATACATTTATATAGAAATCTGGATTTTTTTAAATAGGATTCACAAACTCTCACCACCATAGAAAGGCAGACATATAGAATGATAGATAAATATTCAAGTGTATTATATACAGACATTGGAAGATGCAAAAGAGTATCTGTCACAGTCACACAGGCTAAAAAGGCACATCAAAAGTCCATCTGTGTTGCTTTTAGCTCATCAATAGCACACAGAGCACATATTTTCTTTTCCCTTCCTTACACACAAGGCAGAGTTAAGTGTTGCATTCAATTAGAGAGAGAAAAATAGCTGAATAGAAACTGTATGGTTTGGGGAGAGAGAGCTTGTGTGTGTGTGTGTGTGTGTGTGTGTGTGTGTAGGAATAAATACAAATATGGAGACAATGTTTTACGCAGTGCAGTGTGAGAGAACCCAAATAGAAAGTAGGCTATGATTGAATTTGTATTCCTTAATATGCTGTGAAGCTGCATGCCCTTCATTTAAGGAATATTGCACAGCATACAGTCTTGGTAACTACACTAAAATTGGATTTAATTATACCAAGCAAGACAGAAGGCATGGATAGGAGTGACAGAAAAGAGAAAAAGAGAGAGTGATAGAGAGAGCACTGTAGGCGTTTATGAAGAATATCCCGATATCCTGCAGCACATTTAATGTCAGCAGCTCTGCTTGTTCTCTTCCACATCTATCAGTCACCTTCTTAACCCAAATCTGCTCATCCTCATTCATATTAGTGCAAATCTAATCCAGCTGTGATAATATATTACACAGCAGAAGAAGTAATAACTATCAGCTGAGTTCATGGGCACATTTAATGCCTTTATTTTCCAGCAGATCCATGCACAGTACCATTACGTGGTCTTGCATAATTAATATAGGCATGACTAAACATGTAAAATGTACACTAAATGCTATTCGCCTGGTTTTAAGTTAAAATATAATGCAAATGATGTGTTACCATATAGCAATGGTGGCTGGTGATTTTTAAAATGGGGAAATGTTCGCTTATGATCACTTCATTTTACGGACCATTTCATATAAATCAGTGTTGCAGAATAACAGTCCATCTTTTAAATTCTAAAGGCATTTTAGTTTTATTCATATTTTGCAGGTTTATTTAATTTTGAGAATTCAGTCATGCCCTCTATTTATAGACTGACAGACTGTTACTAGGTTCCACCCCTAGGGTCATCCAGTAATAAAGAGAGGCTGTAAAAGTGCACTGTCTAATAAACAACTCAAACAAACAACACTCACCCAGCTTTTAAAGCTTGCACATCCAGGCATGGCTTGATTTAATGAATTAAAAGCTGCTGGTCTAATGACCATTAATGCTTTGTCCTATCTATTCAGTGGATAAACAGGAGTGTTGCACAGAGCGTCTATGGCTCTGTAGGTTTTACACAAAGGTTGCATTGTTCAGAAGGAGTTTATGTTTAATGAACAAACAAAATACTATTACAGTGAACCATTCGATTTGTTCAAATACTGAATTCCACCTAGATTACACACAAATTTCATTTCCAAATCTTAATGGAATTGAGAGGGACACCATCCTGTGTTGTAATCGGTAATATACAGCACTATATCCAATTAAATTCTCTTTGTATAGCGTTTTTTTACAATAGACACAAAGCAGCTTTACATTGATACATAAACATTGTCACAAATTGGATTCTGTTGTTCAAATGAGCAAGCCAAATGGCGACAGAGGTCATCATGACTTTGGACACTTCGACATACAGATTGTAAAAAGGGTGGGGTAATAATCCACCAAAAACCCAAAGCTTTGCAAAACTAATGAAAGAACAAACTAGATCAAAGAGTGCTGACTTCAATCAATCACCTAACCTCAACTCAATCAAACATTAAAGGGGCACTTTAGGACAAAAAGTTAACCATTTAGTAATTGCAGATGTTCTTTGAAACATTGCAAAATCATCCTGGGATAACATGGATCATCAGATTTTGCATAAAATTGTGGAGTTCATGCCAGTCTGAGTGCATGCTGTTATTATAGCAAAATGAGAACATTGCCAAATTAATTTTTTTACAGTTATTTATTTTTCAAAATGTCACACATATACTATGTCAAAATATACACATATATTTCCCTAAGTTTGTGTTCTTATTAGAAGATTTGTAATGAACAAAAAACAGGGTGAGCCAAACGACACCGGACACACTTTTACTTCAGAAACAAAAGGAAAAAAAAATATCTGAAAACCCCAGCTGGTAATGGGTGAGGGGACCCATCTTTTTTAGGCTATGTCCAGAATATTACGCCATATTGGATCAAGGGTATATATTCCTAAAGGTTTCTCCAATGGGCATTGGTCCAGTGCTCATGTAATATATCAAGGAAGGATTTTTTTTGTTTTTTTTTTTTTAGAAAATGATTGCCGCAATCAGATTTACAATATCTCTTGTGGTTCAAAAGATCAATGTTTACACACAGAACTGTTGCATCCACCAACAAAGAAACCTCAACAATACCTTTGCGAAAAGTTCTCGGACTTTTGACTCACTCTGTAAACACTGTAATAAATTCAAGAAAAATACAAAATAGATCCATTTTCACTAGTGGTCTCAGACTTTTCTCTTTTAGTGAGTAATAAGTGAGGGAAATTTAACAACTGGTTTAACTAGATCCTGTAACAAACAAATTAGTTTTAATTAATTAGTGTTTTGCCACATAATTTATTATTGTATAAATATAATACTGTCAGCCAATATGCAAGTTATTGTAAATAATGCAAATTATGAACTGGCCCATGCAAGTGTTTTTTTTTGTTTTTTGTTTTTACATTTTACATTTATTTTATTTTAAAGTGAGACTTGACTCACCTTGCTATGCACACATACCCAGAACCCTCTGGGGAATAAAATAATAATTTAAAATCAATTTTCTCACTTGAATGCAGTAGAGTGACCTGTAGAAAACCCTCAGAGAGAATAGCAATGTGCGTTAGACGAGCACTGACTTAATCTGTCCTGTTTTCCCTCCACATTCTTACACAATCCATGCAGCAGCTTCTCTGCTCCCCATCATTTCGCACAAGTACAGAAGCCTGATCCTGATCAATACTTCAACACAAGTTCTTGTAAATAACCAGATTGAAGAAGATCCAAGCAGAGCTTCACAACATCGCTAATGAAAGAGTAGAGAAAGTGATGAAGAGGATCATTGTCACATATCATAACTCGCATACATATGCAAATACAAGAGTAGGTTATCTTGCACCAAACCATACACTTGAAAAAAAAATCTTCTGCTCAAAATGTAATTTCCACCATGTTTATGTTTAAACCCACTGTATCGCAACTCTTTCGTCCATGTAGTAATTAAAGATGGCACTTGTTCTATGAATATGTTTTAACTTTCTTCTACCCTATCTTTATACAAGAGAGCAGATGGGGAGTGAAAGACAGTGGAGTTTCTAGGGAAGAAATATCTCTCACCACGGCGCATCGCACATCCCTGAGTATGTGCCTGCTTAGTCTTAGATTAGAAACGCTAAATAAGGACGAACTAGTACAGCTTTTTACCTCAGTGCTTGCTGATAACTTTAAAAAAAAAGCTGTATTTTCATAAGATCTCACTTTCAGACAATAGCTAAATGAAATATGCCTCATGTGCTTGCATTGTTTAACATTCATCAGTGCTAAGCATTCACACATGTTAAATATTTCCAGACTGCTGACGTTGCTTCTTCACCTAAATGCTTAACATTGCATTGCTGTAAACTGATATCGGGTGCCATGCATTGGAGTAATTCTATAAGTACCTGGAGATAGGTAGAATGTGTGAACTCCCTATACACTGCTCACAAATAATTAGGTGATATTTCATTTTTATGTATCCCCTAATATTTGTGAGCAGAACAGTTAGGCCTCCATCAGAAAGAAGGTTTATGGTGAGGAGATGCTGAAGTGTGACATATTTCTCAGCACTCAAAGATAGCTGTGCCATTAAATCTGGAAAAGAATCATCAACGTTGAAATGTATGGCAACCTCCTCCCTACCCTCTGCCGCATTTCACAGTCTGTCTCTCAAACTTTTCATCAAACTTTGGTGTTGAGAAAGAAAGTACAGGAGTGTGCGAGTGAATGAAAAGGTCAGACATAAAAGAGATGTCTGCAACTTTGCTGCTCAGATTGTCTGTTCGATACAATTAACAGCTCAGCATGCAGTCAGTGATCTACTAATATGATGCCTCCCAAACCATCCTCATCTCTTACATTAAACACATTATACCTCCCTTTAATTCAGGATGGTAATTTACATTAAAGAGATGCTACTGGAAATGGAGGCCAGATTACTAGCCAATTTTCTGTCTGATAGCGCGTCCATCTGAGATTAAATCTCATGTGACTTGAATGCCTTCTCAAAAGAACCCACACTTAATGTGGGAAACATGCTGTTCAAAAAGTTAAGCAGGGTTGTGAGAATGGCAGAATGGCATGAACAAAAACAAAGAATTCCAATTACAGTCTTAACCTGAAAACTCTTCCTCTCCAGTTGCCCTTATCACATTCCACACTGGCACATAACAGTTAGGAGTTCATTATATCACAGCTACAGTAAAATTCTGACCTCTGCTTTCTTTCTTCTCTGCATGATACTAGATATGTTTTTCAGATGTGGTCGATATATTTCCATAAGTGTTAGTCTCACGGATCATGTCTTACTGATAGTAGCTAATGCAGCATGACTGTGGGTTATAAAGGCATTAGTGTTTGCTCACTGTGTAAAATAAATTATTCCAGCAGTAGTTTAACAAAATACAATAGCATGTGGGTAGGGGTGTGTGTGTGTGTGTGTGTGTGTGTGTGTGTGTGTGTGTGTGTGATGTATCTGGATACAGTGAGGCCTGGTCAGTGGAGTCTGCATGCTGTCAGTGTGAGTGGCCTTATCTTCCCCAAACATTTACTTAACCCTTTGTCTTACAGAGCTTAGGACAATGAGACCACAGCCTGAGGAATCCCTAAGAGGCCGAGCTCCATTATGATACCCTCACCCTCACATTGAGGCTCCGCCCTGTTCTCTTATGAACCGAACGTCATGATGAGATCTCTGGCTCATGAGCATCAGAGGATGTCCCACTACTGTTCCTCTGTCCAATTTTCACTCTATTCATCTACTGTCACTCTGGCAATAAAGATAAGACAATTAAGCCGTCATGTTTTTGATCTTATTTTGGAATATTCTATATATTCTCACTTTACTGAGGATTAAAACCAGCAATGATCATCAATATGCTTATATCTAATCGCTGAAAAACCTATGCAGTGATGTTAAATATGCATAACAAGGACATAACAGTGTAATAATATACCAATGTACTATTTTATGATAGTATGTTGATTAAAGGCTCTCGAGTCATTGTCTGCTATAGAAGAAGAAGTGCTTACACCGTAAATGCCATGTGTTATCTGTGGGCATTACAAAAGAATGCAGTAATCTGTCATTGTCCGTCTGCATCACTGTGTCTGACCAGAGGCTCTTATCAAGCTTAACAAACACTTTGAAAACTAAAATAAATGCACTACTGATGTCAAACTATTAAAGTCTAACATGTATAATATATTACATAAAAATGTATGTAATGTCTTAGGCTACCATTAGATTTATTGTTTTAGCATTGGTATGATTTAGATTTGTCACCCTTTCACACTGATCTTCATTCCAGGTAATATTTTAGCACTTTCATCCTGTTTCCTTTCCAAAAAAAGTGGTTCCTTGGTTGCTACCTTGCAGCCCAAAGAAGCTGCCAGATACTCAAGTGTAAAGGGAAGTTGCACTAAATGTAGCCTATAGAAGCTATTTTTTCTCTCTGTTTTTTTTTTTTTTAATTGAATTAATGATTATCATGGTTTGGCCATGTTTTACTAAATCTGGGCCAGAATTGCTTACAGTCATTGAAAGAGCAATTAATTCTGGCTGCTAATTTTAATGCAAAATGCCAACCAGTCAGCTTGTGAACTGAACTTCAAGAGAATATGAGTCATGTAGTAAGACAACCAGCATAACCAAACAAGTCGTTATAATAATAATGGTTATAAAGAAAAATGAAGTGGAATTGGAATTAACTGAATAGTAATGTTGTGAAAGGACCTGAAGTGAGTGGTAATATGTGAAAATTATTGCTGTGTTTTGTACATTATTTATTGAAACATATGATCTTGATCTTTGATCTTATTTTCCAAATTTCTGTATACAGCACGATGTGCAAGGCAGGGGCCAAACCGAGACAGGCAGCAATTTATGTCCACTCAATCCACTCAAGCTCAGTCATTCAAACTCAACACCTTAATGCCAGTTAATCTAAATCATGTCTTTGGATACAACAATCAATCAATGTGGATATAACCAGAATCACCAAAGAAAACCCACTGATATGCGGGAATAACTTGCAAACTCATCACAGACAACAACCGGGCCTGGAGTTGAAACAAGTTCTGTGCCACTGCCACCCATGGGCATCTTTTCCTACAGAAAATCATCAGAACATGCAACTTAATTCATAACACTGTAATTGTAATTAATAATCCATTTGTCGGAAACAACATGCTTAAAAGTGGCCTTAATCACCGGGTTGAATGGAAGCAAATCTGTTCTGTAACGCTGATGTCAATGTGCATTTTCATGATGGTGCAGTAGCTATGTCTCCCCGGAACTTTAACCCCAAGGGTTTTCTGCTTTGTGCTCTGGACATCACCCCTAGCTCTAGTGCAAACTTCAGACACCAAATATGTCTTGGCTGACTTACCACATTTCAAGTACATGGAAAAAAGGCTTCATTTGGAACCAGTGATCTCAAACATATGAGTTTAAAGACGGAAGGTTTTGATAAAGAACCAGTGCAACTTCATGAGTGCATGAGGGGGAACGGCGGAGAGAGAGAAGCTCAAACGTGGAATTAAAGCACGTCCAGCTTTCTTTCTACTCCCCCAAGTAATCAAACAAATCATGGTTAAAAATCACAGCTCTGGATTTCTGAGTCTGGAGTCCCTACTATAAATCTCACAGGCTTTGCTACACACACACACATAGTTGGACTTCACCCACCAGAAAGAATTCGGGTTTCTCATTCTCTGCTGTGTCTCTTGCGTTCTTACAGTAAAATAAATAGGGTGCATCTATCTACAGAGAGCAATGCAGGGTCATTGAGTAGGGTTATCCAGAGTGCATGTTCAGAAGCAGACAGAGGGAGAGAGAGAGAGAGAGAGAGAGAGAGAGAGAGGGAGAGAGAGAGAGAGAGGGAGAGGGGGGGAGAGAGGGGGGAGAGAGAGAGAGAGAGAGAGAGAGAGAGAGAGAGAGAGGGGGGGGGGAGAGAGAGAGGGGGCGAGAGGGACAGAGAGAAAAAGAGAGAGAGAAAGAGAGAGAGAGTGAGAGTGAGAGAGATGTGAGAGGCAGAGGGAGAGAGGTGTGAGAGATTAACAGAAAGAATATATAAAAAGAACAAGAAAGGAGATGGAAATCCTGAGTGGAGACACCGCAGCGATAAAAGTGCACAGATAAAAATAGAGAGAAAGAGATCGGGGAGGGGGTGGGGGTAGACCAGGCCCTTGTCTTTACGATGGCCATGATTATAATTTAGTGCTGCTGTTTCAGGAGTGACATCATCAGCACCAATCAGATGGCACAGAGTCTGTAAATTAATGAACAGGGTAAAGTTCAGATGGCTGAGGCAGGGCCAAAGTTCATCCCACTTACAAGGCTTGGCTAATGGAATGTGATGAAAAACAAAACAACAGCCCACAGCACTTCTCCCAGTTACTGTATTTTACTGTGAGTCTTATATGAGCACCCTATGAATTGAATATAAAAAATACATCAATTAATTCATATTAAATATTAGAATACATTGCAATCTATTAAATATAATCATATCCAGTCTTGTTTGAGCAAGTTTTGATGTTCAGATGAAAGACCACAAGGTCTGCAGAGAACATGTCTTCAGACCTTGCAATAATTCAAACAGAATGTCTCTCAAACATTTTCACGCTGCTCAGTTGTACAGTACTGTGCAAAAGTCACAGACCACCATTAGTTATTGCTTAGAAGTAGTATAAGGATTATATATAATTATTTCTCAGGCTGTTCTCTAGACTACAAAGAGGAAATACAGGGAATGCATTTGTAGTATGCAAAAACACCTTCTACATGCTGCAGTGGTATTTAGTGTGATCTCTCATTGACAGTTTCATCGGGATACCAAGTTGAGGCTTCCACAGTGTGTAGGAATACTCTTTTTGGATAGCTATCTGTCACAAAACTACTTTTTCAGAAGAAGAAAAAAAGATAGAAAATAGAAAGATATGCTAAAGCTCATGAAGATTGGAATGGAGATCAGTGAAAAGTCGACAATACGCCTTAAATGGTCATCATACCATGCTAAACCATAAATCTAATGGTGGCCTTGGACATTTGTATAGTACTATATATGTCCTGTACATTTTTCACATAAACAAAGCCAATTTTTGGGTACCTGAGGTTTCCTAATTTCAAGATTAAGGTTTGGCCATCCTTGTGATGTACTCTGCCTGAGCCCATTGAATTCTGCTATATACTTGTCTTACTGTGTAGTTCTTATGTGATCACAAGTTTTACTGCCCAGTCACCTATAGCACATTTCCAATATTCTCAGTCCAAACACTTTATTACTGCAGCTGTTAGCCAGATAAACTCAAATTGCAGCTTCCAAAAACATATCACATATACACACATACATGCATTACATTCGAAATTGTGAGAGAGCCGGTGCCTAGCCGGCAGCATCAAGGCAGGAACAACTATCCATTGCAGGGCACACATACACTCATAACTAGGGACACTTTAGATACACAAATTAACCTAGTATTCAGTCTTTGGACTGTGGGAGGAAACCGGATTACCCTGAGTAAAGCACATAGAGAAAATGCAGACTCTACACAGAAAGTCCACTCGTGCACATGCCTCAGGAGGCAGGAATCAAATGTATGGACTGGCCTTCACTTTCACCAGACCTGAATCCCACCGAAACATGCTTGGGATGTACTGGGAAACTGCCCTATGTCTCCCACAACAGTACTTGAGCTGAACGTTGCCCTAGAGCAAGAGTGACAGAGGATCCCACAAAAACTGATCCTGTCCCTGTCCTATCACTGTCAGTGTTATTTAGCAGTCTTGGGTTAATCTTTCAGTTTGGCATACTTGACATACTGTTCACTCCCATGGAAATGTCACTTGCTTCTTAATCACCATAATTAAGTTGGCATCTCATTTGCATAATCAAACAACTTTCTTTGAGCTTTCATTTACTTTATTGATGATCTTGAAATAAAATTTTATGCTTCTTTTTGTCTTTTTTTAATCGCTTCATATTCATTTTGAAATTTTCTCTTTCTGTGAGCACTATATATATAATGTTGGCCTATTGGTGACTTTTGCGCAGTACTTTACATACATGATTTGGTAAAAAACCCGTAAGATTTGCTGACTTCAACTGCAGAATACATCGCTGCTGCATTTCAAAAGGTTAAAGCAAAGCTCCTTTTTTCATCAGCACTGGTGCCATTAAGTCATCATAGACATGCAAGGGTTGGGGTGGAATAGAGGTGACCTGGCCAATGACTGACACATTCCTCAGCCATTCAGTGTACCCAAAAGCATGCTCACCATAAGCCTTCTAAATTACATGCTGAGAGTTGCTAAAAGTTGATAGATTAGCTACAGTTCATTCAGCCATAAATTTCAAATAAGAAAATATCAGTTACTGGACTACATATATGTAGTATATATGTATTTGTCAGACTGTGAATATATTAAAAAAATATATAAATTCTAGCATGTACTTTTGTTCAACACAAGGTTTCCACAGAGGAAAATTAGTATGGTTTGTCTCTCTTCAAACGCATGTCTGCAAACAGAACACATTAAGAGCAATGTCCGTTCAACAAGATTAGAAGAGATGCACAAATGTTTAGCACTTATGTGTTAACATAATGTTTTGGGGGAAAATGGTGAAAAAAAGGTCTAGTGTGTTATCCAGTGTGTTGTTACACAAGACTTATCAACAACTCAGACAGAACTGTGGTCACATTCATCAAGATGATGGAACAACACATGCAGCATGTACATTACATGTGAATATACGTAAATGGCTTTGACACAATAGTCTGCTGGTCTCTACAGGGGGGTGACAGTAGAATAACAGCCTGTGGAGCCAGCCCAACGTTGTGAAGCAGCTCTCGACACTCAGCCCTGCTCGCCATCACTCCACACCAGAGAGGAGCTCTCCTGCTGACCAACGGCACCCTCACCTCTCCACCTACTCAATTAGAATGAGTGTCAGTTAGGCGCCAGGGAGCCGACTGAAGGACTGGTCTTACTATTTTATAATTTAACACATCACGGCGTGATGAAAACATACCACAGTAATCAAATCTGAGCTAGCATTGTATTGTTTTACCAGGATTGGCTATTATTTGGTGGTGCAGTGCATTCATTGCTCAGAGTACTGGAAATACTATTTTTTAAAGCTAACATAACTTAACAATGCTATAACCCCAAGATTGCTGTATTTGTAACAGCAGGAACTGAAAGGATTGGCACTGACATGTAGCCAAGTTTTAAAGGAGAAAATGACACATGGGAGTTGCATGGGAGTTGACCTGAAATTAATATGATTTATAGATTTATATCTTCAGCTTTCATCGGAAAATGTCTGTGTTTTAATTGTTACACAATCTTTTTACTCTTGTCTTCATGCCTTTCCATCCTTGCACCTCTTCTTCACGCTGTCCATCATCCAGAGAGGAGGACAGGCCAGGGATGGAGAGCTCATGTGGGGGAGGAGCATTTGAGAAATCCTGGACTTGACCCCTGATATCTGGGCTCCACCAAGTCTCCTCTCCAAGCCTCCTCGATGACACACACACACACACACACACACACACACACACACACACACACACACACACACACACACACACACACACACA
>JAUZST010084963.1:0-20143 GCA_034779995.1 Parotocinclus haroldoi
GATCGAACCGCTCCTCGGTCGACCCGCTCCCTTTTCCCAGCTGGCCATTTCCCCATTTGGGAAACGTCCCAGCTGCGTCTCCCTTCTTTTCGTTTTTGTATCGCGGGGAGCCTTTTGCTCCGCCTTTTTCGTTCGCCCGCATTATTTGAACGTCGTTCCACCCCTTTTCCCTGCAACCTTGGGTCCTAACCCCCATATCATAACACAAACGTGATAAAACGTGAGCTAGAACATCATCAGAAAGAACCCGAGTAAACAAACGAGACAAACACATCGCGCTTGGTCATTTGTTTTTGGACGGTCATGACCCTGTGAACTTTTCAGCATGCAGCTCCTCTGTACAGAACCGCCTCGGGTTCGGGACGGTTTTCTGGGTTTCCTCACCTAAAATTCCCACTTCAGGATCAAAACGTTAAGAACGTTATTCTTCTGTACACGTTTTTGGAAGATGGCCAGATTTTATTTTTTTTCCTTTACGATGTGCTGCTGTGAGGCAGAACGCACTGTCCTGGCCCAGATGCAGCAAAACAGCAATCCGCCATGCCGCCGCCACCATGTTTCACAGCTCAGATAAGTTTCTTAGGCTGGGATGAGTCCATGGCGACACCAACAAGCAGAACGTTTTTTTGTCCCACTAGCTTTCTGGATTGTGCCTTTCGGTGTTTACCCGATTTCGGACCCATAACCATTAACCTTAGACGTTTGCTTCTGTCTTCTGTTTTTGCTTCAGTTCACAATAAAGCAGACGTACAGACAACTCTGAAAGGTTCACAAACTTTCGAGTCAATTCCTGAGTACGCTTGAGGGCCTGATCTGATCCCCGAATCCATGAGTTGTGGCCATACTCGTCACAGAAACTCTGTAAATAGTAAATGTGAGCTCAGTTCTCTTTTTCTTTTCTTTTCTTTTCTTTTTTTTTTAAATCATGTCATTACTGCTATAAAAAATAAAGGCTGTGTTCCAAAGCCTATAAAATGGACGCCAACCCCAAACTGAATGATATTGGCTACTGGAGGATCTGCCTCTGAACCCCTGAACCCCTTAATCACTTGACGGGCGAAACGCGGAACGGTGAAACATATCATCTTATCTCTTTAATATTTCAGCTCAACGTAATGGACTTTTCCTTTTATGCCCAGAGTCCTGGTGACCCGAAGCCCTTCATCCTTCATCTGTTCGGTTTTGTCTCGCTGACGCAAGAACAAAAAGACAGAAATCCAGGTCCGGTGGACTGGACGCAGCACGTTAGCTTTAGGTTTCGGCCTCTTACGACCCTATAAGGTCATTTTGCCAACAATACATATTCGGTTATGTTAAAGACACCGGTGGTGGCTTGGTGATGCTGGGATTCAACCTTCTGGATTGGCAGGGGCGTTTCTGGACTAACGGTGGCACAGAATTTCGGGCATTTCAAACTGGTATGATTTTAGTGAACGTGGTTCTGGTTCCCAACTCAAACGATAAACACTCAAGGATAAGCGCTGTCCAAAACTCTGTAATGAGGGCATTCCGATGGGACAAATCTGTGGTAAATACCTGTTATATAAATAATGACGCGCCCTACGGGTTCCTTAAGAAGCCACTGGGATCTACGGTGGTTCCAGTTTGCCCTGCATGAATTTATTTATCTGCTGCTTTTATCATGGCCGCTTTGAAGATTCCCTGATGATCTGGGCTGTGTTTACAATCTGTGTACAGCCGTCTGTCAGCGCCTTCATATCCCACAGCATTTCACTTCTTTTCAGGCTTGGCTTTCGGCAGCAGGGTCACAGCGCAGTCCTCCACGCTTAACGCCTCTTTCCCTGATGGATCTGATTTAAAGTCGTCTGGTCCGAAGAATCAAATAAAGGCGAGCAGTGAGTTTAAACCCCAGGCTGCGTAAAGACCTTAAACGTTCGTTATTATAAACAGGTATAAACGGTATAGTACCATATAAACAGTGTAGTACCATAAAAACGGTAAGTACCATATAAACAGTGTAGTACCTTATAAACAGTATAGTACCATATAAACTGTATAGTACCTTATAAGCAGTGCAGTACCTTATAAACAGCATAGTACCTTATAAACAATATAGTACCTGATAAGCAGTATAGTACCATATAGACAGTCCAGTACCATTTAAACCAGTACCATATAAACCAGTACTATATAGACCAGTACCATATAAACCAGTACAATTTAAACCAGTACCATATAAATCAGTAACATTTAAACCAGTACCATATAAACCAGTACCATATAGACCAGTACCATATAAACCAGTACCATTTAAACCAGTAACATTTAAACCAGTACCATTTAAACCAGTACCATATAAACCAGTACCATATAAACCAGTACCATATAAACCAGTAACATTTAAACCAGTACCATATAAACCAGTAACATTTAAACCAGTACCATATAAAGCAGTACCATATAAGCCAGTACCATATAAACCAGTACCATATAAACCAGTACCATATAAACAGTCCAGTACCATATAAACCAGTACCATATAAACCAGTACCATATAGATAGTCCAGTACTAAGTTTTTTTTTCTGATACATAACACCTAAAGATCGAACTGTAAATGTAAGGAATTTTTCTGTTAACAGTTTCTTTTTCCATAACAAGGAACCGTTGTGTTTGAAAAAGTTGTTGAAATCCAAACTGAGAAGAAGCTAGAAATGCTTTCCTGAACGGCTCCTAAAGAAAAAAGAAAAGCCCCGGGAGGTGTGAAGCATAAAGCAGGACTCTGAAGCGTGATTCGGATGGTAGCGTGTAAGATATGACATTAGACGTTAAATGAGAGTGCGAGCTGTTTGAGAGGCGAATGCTAAGAACCTTTACGACCCACGTCTGAAAGCTTTTATAGTAGACCTCGAGAATCAGAAAATGGCTCGATTAACTGTTTGGAAATGTCACTGCACTGCGGTGTAGAAATGACAGACCGATTCGAGCTTCATGCCCATGATCTGGTATTCAGAGCTTCATGTTTCACACGTGCTTAAGGTTCTGCACGCCATTTATTACCAGGTCCAAACCCGTCTGGAACTCAGTGGAAACGTCCTGCCTGTTTACGTTCTCCGGATCGTCCACTTGCATGTTTGTCGGATCTGAGAACTTTCATTCCTGTCTCCATGACGTGTGGACCATCAGAAATCAGGGGGGGTTTTTTAGCATTTGTAATAAACCTCCAGCCGTTTCTAAATCTCCACGCGTTCCCTACGCGGGACAGGTCAGGACTGTAGGAGGGCCATGCCGTTATAATGTGTGCAGCATGTGGTTTTGTTTTGTCTTGCTATAAAATGCATGGACGTCCCTGGAGAAGAGGTCGTCCTTAAGGCGGTTGGTGTGGCTCCTAAAATCTCGTGTGTTCGTTTCTGCATTAATGCTGCTTCGCAGAATATAAATGACCTGTACCAAGGGTCCGGACCCGACCCCGTATCCTGACAGGGGGTCTTTTGGGCTGGTTCTTCATAACAGTCTGGATGCTCCTTTTTTATCTCCGGTTAAAAAAACATTGTAATCCATTGTTGTGCTGAGAACAACCCCATTTTCATGGCGATGGTCCATCCTAGATGGCTCGGAGCCCAGAGGAGTGGGCGGAGCTTGTGGGCGTGGTTATAACACGAGGCTTGTTTTTTGGAAAAGTTTTAAGCGGCGTTTGTGAACGTGACTCTGGATTGTAGAGCTTGATAAAGTTTGGATAAACGATTCCCTTACCCACGTGCTCCTGTCAGGTACTGATCAACGACGGTTCTTGATGCGGTGCCGCCTGAGGGAGGGGAGAGAGATCACCCTTCTTCAGTTTACACGTTTTAGGACTGAAATTCCTCCAGATTCGGAATCGTTTAATGATTTTATGCCCCGAAGAGACAGAAACATCTACAGTAAATCCCTACCGCTCTTTCTTTGAGGAACGTTTGAACATTTGGTGATAAACTGGAGATCCTCTGATCACCTTTGCTCCTCAAACTTTGCTTTTGTACAAAATAATGACCTGTTTGAAATCACCTAAAAACCGTATAAACCAGTACCCTATAAACCAGTACCATATAACCAGTACCCTATAAACCAGTACCATATAACCAGTACCCTATAAACCAGTACAGTATAAACCAGTACCATATAACCAGTACCATATAAACCAGTAACATTTTAACCAGTACCATATAAACCAGTACAGTATAAACCAGTACCCTATAAACCAGTACCATATAAACCAGTACCATTTAAACCAATACCATATAAACCAGTACCATTTAAACCAGTACCCTATAAACCAGTACCGTATAAACCAGTACCATTTAAACCAGTACCATATAAACCAGTACCATATAAACCAGTACCATATAAACAATCCAGTACCATATAAACCAGTACCATATAACCAGTGCCATATAAACCAGTACCATTTAAACCAGTACCATATAAACCAGTATCATTTAAACCAGTACCCTATAAACCAGTACCGTATAAACCAGTACCATTTAAACCAGTACTCTATAAACCAGTACCATATCAACCAGTACCATATAACCAGTACAGTATAAACCAGTACCCTATAAACCAGTACACTATAAACCAGTACACTATAAACCAGTACAGTATAAACCAGTACCATATAAACAATGCAGGTAACTGTGATGATGAAAATAAAGAATAATAGACTGGGCTTATATTTTTGGAGAACATCCCACCTCTCTTCTCCATTTTCCTTCCCGTTGCCGTTGATCATTTTCATTAGCTAGCAAAGGCCCCCGTTTTATTTTTTAATGGCATCAAAGTACGGCAGCAGAGTGCTCATTATGCTACGTTTGTACAAACGCACGTGCTTGTTTTTATTATGCAAAGCACCACAAAGCAAACAACATTATGCTAAGCTCGACAAAAGCAACGAAAACACTGCGAGTCCCAGAGCCACCTATTTAAATCACAACGTACGCCTTGGCAGAGGTTTCCGGGAGTATCGAAACGTTCATGACGAGGTTCTCACTGGAATATGGTGTGGCTCAGAAATATCAACGTCTCTCTCAAACTGTTATCCTGATTTATAACAAAAACTGTAGTGTCCTTAAACTTTCGGCTCTCATTGCTCTCTGTATGCCTTAGGTCATCGTTTAGATTAGATATAGTGATGTCTCAGTAACAGTATCATTACTTATATCATTACTTATATCTGTCTCTTTAGGACACAACCAGAAAAAAAATTAATTACTCACAGTCCAAAGTATTGGGACATGAACCTTCTCATGGTCAAAAGTATTGGGACATGAAACCAATATTGGTCAAAAGTATTGGGACATGAACCCAATAATGGTCAAAAGTATTGGGACATGAAACCAATAATGGTCAAAAGTATTGGGACATGAAACCAATAATGGTCAAAAGTATTGGGACATGAACCTACTCTTGGTCAAAAGTATTGGGACATGAACCTACTCTTGGTCAAAAGTATTGGGACATGAACCCAATAATGGTCAAAAGTATTGGGACATGAACCTACTCTTGGTCAAAAGTATTGAGATATGAAACCAATAATGGTCAAAAGTATTGGGACATGAACCTACTCATAGTCAAAAACACCTGGTCCGGATTTAGGTCCAGTCCATCTTTAGCTGTCTAGCAGGTCTTGGGTGTAAAATTTGGATGCCATCTAATTTCTCTTGGCATAACAAAATGCCACCGAGCCCCCGTGCCACCCGCTTCAGAGATTTGTTGCCATGCTTTTAACCCTAGTGTTCCTGCTCAGGATTTCCAGGGACCCTGTCACAGGGGGCAGTCCGAAGAGGGTCCCGGGTGCGATGCCAGTCCAGCACACAGCTGATCGAACCGTGAACCATGATGCCACCCAAATGCCTTATAACAATAATCGATTTGATTGGTCTATTAACATCGCTTTTTTTAAAGTAAACAGCTTAAGAGTAGCAAAACTTACACTTGCATTTGAACCAATAAGAGATCATTTTTTTTCCGCTTTTCGTCACAGGCGACCTTTTTCGGGTTCCGTCTTAATGGCCCTTCCTCGCCCGATCTTCGCAGCCGTGAATTATTCACCTTAATCAGGAGCTGAAAGTGGGTTGCGCTCGGAGATGCTTGTGACCCGCCGGCGTTTGCGCCAGGCTCTTACGCCCCGGTTAACTGCCATTAGCTGGCACAGGGGTTCGATTCAGGCCATTAGTCGACGCTCTTTAAAATACCAGGGCAGCTGCAGGTCAGAAATCTCAACAGCCAAACCAAGAGGTATGCTTGGGTTTTTTTTTTTTTGTCTGTATGTTCTGGAGCTCGAATTTCTGGAGCTGTAATTTGGCAGGAACGTGCAGGAGCGTTTCCTGTCTGAAAGCGTGGCTGGATTTCAAATAAGACTTTCAGATTTCAGATCTGCCCCGGAGCGAACAGTGCAGAGAATCACTCGGACGGACTGAAAGATATCGCTGCTCTACCTGTCACATTTGCGCGTTGTTTTCCTTTGGGACTGTGGTAGCCTAGCGGTTAAGGTACTGGATCCCACCTCTGCCAAGCTGCCACAGTTGGGTCCTTGAGCAAGACCCTTAACCCACAATTGCTTAAAAAAAAAAAAAAGGAAGAATGTATTAATTGTAAGTCGCTCTCGCTTAATTGTAAGAGGGTCTGCTAAATGCTGGAAAATGTAAATGTTATCCGGGTTTTCCCTTAGAAACACTAACTGTCCTCTGTCCCTGGATGAATAGCGGCACAAACAAAGCCGTAAACAGCACAGTGCACCGAGCAGGTCAGTAATAGGGGCCAACTGAAAGGAAAACAGCAACACTCGCACACGTTTATGCATCCGTAATTGAGTAGAGTGCCTGTTTTTGTGTAATTATTGCAGTTATGTTTGTAGATGTGGATTTTTCCTTGATGGTTTCCTTGATTCTTTCTGGGAACCGTTCTCTTTTTGGTACGAACTGTCAATGAGCGCCGAGGTACCGCTGTGTTTTAATTTATTCTCATCATTCATAGGCTCGGCAGCTTACAGATCTTTAGGGAGAGAGGAACAGCGTCGACCTTCTGCTCTGCTCCGAATCGAACGCAGTGTCACATAAACCTAAACGTGTTTCGCATCGGGGGCAGCCTGTGGGTCAGCGGGTCCAGGCTGGCTTGCGTTCGGTTGATGCAGATGCGACGGGAGGTTCTGATTTTCAGAACGAGCTCCGACGTCGCCGGAAAACGCAACTGCAAACTCCATGTAACGAATCGAACCTTCCCTTTAGGGCAAGCCAGACACGGCTGGCTTCGGGAACGCCGTTTTCTATTCACACGTCTTTCAGCGTTGGCAGGAGGGGAGGGGCGGGGCTGCCTCAAATTTCCGCGGCTTCAGGGCCGTAATTGGAAGAGAAGCGCCCATTGGTCGCTCCGGCTGAGCTCCAGAGATCCTGTGTGCACAGGGTGGAGTCATCCAGAAGGTCCTCTCCGCCAATCTGGGTTTCGGGTTAGAGCAGATCTTTCCAATCTGTTTGGTCCCAGTTTGATGTTTCAGGAGAGGTTTCTATCCGCCCCCTCTGCCACTTTTACTACTTTTCACCTTTTTTAGTTGGAGTACTAGTCATACTGCATATTCCATAGAAAAATAGGAGAGGTTTCTTAAAAAGGGTTCCGAACTTTGCCCAATTTCACTGAATATCACCGAAGCTCCTGTGGCTGAACGGAAGCTAATCCCAACTCTGGGAGTCCCAGAAAATCCCCTGGAAAGCCGGATATAGGACCATTAAGTCCTAAACTCTGAGCTCTAACACGAGCGGCTAATGACAGTCCTAGAGAAGCTAGCATTGTGGTTTTACGTTGACAGCATTACACGCCGCAGCGTGTCGCGCCACAACAGCCAACGTCTGAGTGGGTCTGAGTTAAATATTAGCAAAGAAACCATTCACAAATGCAGGAAAGACGTTCGGTACTCAGGCGCTTTCAGTCCTTTCCAGTTCGCTCGCGAAGGATCTTCGAAGCGTTCGCGTGTTTCTGCCGCCTCCCACTAGACCCATTAACTCTTTAATCCTATTGTTCGGGCTGCCACCTGAGCGAGCGATCGAGCGCGAGTCTTTCAACACGTCTCCCGCTCAGATAAAGGACGCGGAGACGGGAGATAAATCCATCGAACCCGTGCTGGGATGATGTAAGCGAGCCTTTACCCAACGCCCACTTGCTAATTACACTAGCAGCCATTAACGGAGTCACTTCATTGATTCGTGCGCGAAAAATCGACAGGGAAATTAGAGTTCGGTTCTGACAGCTAACTGACGGAGAGCTCCCGAAACGGCGGAGTTATTAAAACCTGGTATTTTTCCATTTTCCTGGGGTTTTTTGTACGACGATCTGATCACGTCTGACAATGAGTTGAAATTCAAATCTTTCTCAGCCTTGGACGTTGCGGTCGTAAACACTTTACTGTATCTTTATTTGTACCAAGCTGTAAGTGTGTGTTTGCAGGAATAAGTAGCTGTCCTATTGTAGGTAGTACTCCTTTTTTGTCAACTACATAACCTGGTTCCCATTCGCCCGCTTCCGATCTTCCGTGCTTTTCCCAATTGTGGCTTCGCACAAAAGTATCAGGTGTCAGAATATTCAGTTTCTTCGTTATGATTAGTGTGAATTTCCGTACGTTAGGGACAGGGTGTCCTTAGGGAGTTCCGGTCGCGCATTCAGACGTGTCTCTGTTGGGGTGGGGGTGGGGGTGGATTGGGGGTGTGTGTAGGGGGGCGGGTGTTTGTGTGATCTCAGGGGCAGGACGGGGATCTGGAGTTACAACAGGGAGCAGTGCAGCGAAGAAAAACCGCTCAGAATGCACAGCGTGTCCGACCTTGAGGCAGATGGGCCGCAACAGCGAAAGCCCAGGTCCTTTTTCGATGACATCGATGGAAAAACGGACGGGGCCTTAACACAAGGGCTTGGACGCCGACCTGGAAATTCGTACTTGCTTTGCTTGGTCGTGATCAAGAACGAAGACCTTTATTATATTTTAAATTAAGGTAATTGTAAGTTTAGCAAGTAAATGATGGTGATGTCACCGCATAAAGTCGCTTAATTACAAACGACCTCCGTTCTCGGTTTGTATTATTCAATATGAAAAGATCTGCCCCTAAAATATAGAAACAAAAACGATCTGAAAGGGGGTAAAAATGCACACTTCCAATCTGAATCAAACGGGAAGAGGACTGTGGTAGCCTAGCGGTTAAGGGGCTGGCCTCTGGACCAGAAGGTCCAGGGTTCAAATCCCACCTTTGCCAAGCTGCCAGGACCCTTAACCCACAACTGCTTGGATTGTAAGCCTGTATAAGTTGTGAGTCGCTCTGGATAAGGGTGTCTGCCAAATGTAAATGAGAAGAGCGGGGACTTGTTAGCCAATCAGAGCGCAGATATTTTATTATTTAGGCACTGATTTATTCCGTTTGAGCGGCTTTCTGACCCGATTGCTTTAACCCTAGTAGACTAGAAGCGTCGCCAGATTCTTTTCTTTTCCGTCGTGATGTGCTTCCCTTTTCATTTGCGCTAAGCTACGATATTTAGTTAGCGAAAATGTCATTTTGATCAGTAGATAAGTAATTGTACCAGGTGACAAATCTTGGTCCAACCAGCAGCTGGCCGGAAGTGTTTTGATGATGACGATTTCATCCTGCTCCTGTTGGCAGGGAAAACCTTCATTAAGCCAGCCACTTTCCACTGGCACCCTTAACGCCCGTGCCACAACGTCCCACGGATGCCAAGCTGGCACTGGATCGCCGATATCTCAGTGACAATCCCAGACCAAACCGGCTGACTGAGGAACGGTGAATCTTCAGCTGATGCTAGAAAAGAAGGTTTCTCAAAGCTGCCGCTTCACTTCGTTGCTATTGTTTCTCCCCATGCCCAGATGGTAAACTGGGTCAAATGTTGCTCAGTCTAGGCACTTATGGCGGCATCAAGTGTAGCTGCGGCCCAAACTGTTGCCAGCCACGATGAAAACCGTCACGCCATTCGGATTCTGGGCTATATTAGGTCTACTTTAGATAACATTTGCACCCCGTGTGCCTTCTGAACCAGATGTGGCTCCCTGGCTGCACGTCTGGCTACGCTTTGGCGTGCAAATCCGCGCCCTGCACCATTCCACGGCAGCGTGGGACGAGGGACCCCGTGCCCGACCGTCCCTTCTTTCACCACGTTGCGTTAAATGAACCCCCCTGACCCTCCTCGTTTTTGGGTTGCCCCTGTCACTCCTGGGTGGCATAAGATGGCTTGTCCTTAAAGGCTCTTTCACAGAGCCGATACTGCACACCTGCATTTAATCTCCATCTTCTGCCCCTGTCAGTTCTTCGCCTGTACCATCAATCAGATCGGCTCTCGGTGCCCTTACCTGTGTCCCACATGCCAACCATTTGCTCCTCATTTCCTACCAACTGGCAGCAGAGGAATCTAAACGTCTAACGCTGAAAGGTCACATTTAGGGTTCAGCCAGGGTGGTACTGGTTACACGTATTTACTCGGTAGGAGGGATTATACTGTAGCAGAAAAGCCGTGGTGTCCACTGGAGGCGATAAGGAGGAAAAAAGAAGAAATTAGTATTTTAGTACAGTTACAGTATTTATGGTATTTAAGCTGCAGATAGGAAATAATGGATGATTTAGAATGAAACGATCTAATAGTTCCATCCATCCCGGAGTAAACCCGCGCAGACACGGGGAGGACGTGCAGACTCCACACAGAAAGGACCCAGGCCGCCCCGCCCTGGGACTGAACTTGGGACCTTCTTGCTGTGAGGGAGCCGTGCCGCCCCACCGAACCCCTGTGCCGCCCAACATATAGTGAATAATACAAAATAATAATAATACTAAGGATAACAGGGGGGTTATTTGCCATCCCAGTTCTGTGTGCAGACGCCTGTAGTTTGTTGTGGCTCTGGACTGGGACATGGCAGCTTTAGCTAGGTGACTGCCTGGTGTGTGTGTGTGTGTGTGTGTGTGTGTGTGTTTGTCGGGGGCAGGCGGCTCAGCCTCAAAGCCGCCGGCTATTAGAGGCGATTAAGTAACCCGATGGCCTGTTTGCCGTTTCTGCAAGTCTTTAGCGAGGTAACTGCTGGCCTCGGATCTGTGCCCGGCTCAATCTAGAAGCTTCGGGGCCTAGACCGAGTTGACTCGAGGCCTTATCCTCGATCTCCTGGCACTATCGGCGTGACCCCGCCGTGCCAATGAGGCCTCGAGTTGAGCTCCGGTAAGCCTGAGGGGCTGCGGCCTGAGGAGGGTAGCGGCAGCGATGCCAGGCAGAGGTAAACACGAGAGAGGCCAAACGATGAGTCATGGCAAAGAAAACGCCCACGGAGCGAGCGGTAAACGAGGCCGGCGTGACCCCGGACAGGAACGAGAGGCTTATGCGCGGCGGGCCAGCTCGCTTTAGTTTGTTATCGGCTAAAGAAAGAGGGGTTTTGATTGTCTTAACTAGGACCGAGCGTACACAGAGTTTAGGGAGAAGCGCTTTCAAAGCCGAGATGAAGAGGCATAAGCAGGCGATGCCTTCAGAGGGGAAAAAGACAAGAAAGCTATCCAGCCTGGCACCTAATCAAAGGGATTATGGTTCGAGGAAGCCAAGCCTACAGGTTATCCTTCAGGAAGCATACCAAGTAGTTATCAAAAAACACCCGACTTCAAAAGGAGCTCCATTTTCCTATATTCGCCCCGTTTCGGCCTCGGCCCGCGGGCCTTGTTTCCGGGTAGAAAGGGTGTCGAGAGGGCTTTGTACTCGTACGAGAAGCGGGGGGCCCGAGAGCCGCGCCCCCGTGCTCCAGCGCACTCGGTGACCGTCGACGTCAAGCGTTCGAAAGGCAGCGGGGAAACGTGCGGCGACTCGGGTTCTGGAAAAAGTGCGACTCTCGCGGACGGCCGTTTTCCGTCTTTCGCCGCTCGGCCTCTTGGTGCGCGGCTTGCGCTGATGTCACAAATCAAACGGCTGAAATGCCAGAGCTGTCTCGCTCTCTGTGTGTGTGTGGGGGGGGGGGGGGTGGAGGTTAAGGGCAAACGCTAGCTCATGAGGAAGATCAGCGCAGTAATAACGAAGACAGGTGAGAAGTTCACGCTGGTCGACGTCTCCGGACTAAGGATTCGTTCGGGCGCTTGTCCGTTACAGAGACTTTTTTTGCGTTATGAAACCAAGGGCTGTCTGTCTGGCTCCAACTTATATCGGATACATACACTATTTCATAAACGTATAAACTTGTGCGAAGATTTTAACATTAAGATTTACACTCATCCATTACCGTCCGCTTAATCCAAGCCTGGATGGGGCTTAGCGCGCACACCAACTTTCTTTACTTTCAGAGAAAAATCTTTGCACGTCTTTGGACCGTGGGAGGAAACCGGAGTACAGGGAGTAAACCCACGCAGACACGGGGTGGACATGCAGACTCAGCGCAGAAAGGACCCAGGCCGCCCCGCCCTGGGATCGAACCCGCTGGCCACCGAACCCCTGTGCTGCCCTGCGTTTGATTTGATTCCATTAATTAACATCGTGAGAAAAGGCAACGAAAGTTGTCCGATTAGACGCAAACTCACCCAGTTATGGTGATTGATCAGCAAGCGATTTATTCATGGGGGGTTGAATTTAACAGAAGTATGTTAAAGTGGGCCAGAGTGCCCCCCCCCACATGTGTTCAGTAGGGTCTATGGATACCCAAGAGGGCCAAAACAGGGTGACAGTGATGGTGCACGGACCGGATCAGATTATCCAGCAGTTCTTAGTGGATCCTCTTCCCCTCATTCCTCTCAGTTTATATATACAATATATATATATATATATATATATATATATATATATGAATTAAATTGTGTTTTAAAACGGTGATTTAATTCAATAACGTACAGCTTAATAAAGGTAGAAAACATAAAACAACTGAAACAACATCTGCTCCTCAGTTTCCCCCTTTGCTTTTTTTCCGGCTGAGGGTCATGGTGTTTATTATTAATAATGGTCATAATATTAATGAATACAAAAAATTTTAATAACAATATAATCGGCCACAGGGTTCACTTTTGCAGTGCTGCCACATGCTCGCCAACTGGCCTCCCCCCTCCCTCACTTTCAAAAGCGAGTTTTCCTGTGTTGCCTATATAGTAAAAACACATGATTTACTGATAATCTTTATCGGGTTTTTTTTTTTTTTATACATCTGAGCTCACAGAAAGCCCCTCCTGTGTAAGCACACACGGTCGTAGCTACGGCTTTTAGGAAACCACATTTTTTTTTTTTTTTTTTTTTCTCCGCCGTTCCCAACGACACCGGCGTTTGGGCCTTTCCCTTATCCAATGCCGTCAGCACTTTTAAACATTTACACTTCTAAAAGTACGATTCCACTCGGGAGATTTACATCGCTGAGGCCCGGACCCCGCCACGGTTGAGGTGAGAGACTGGCATCCATCTGGCCGACGTTACACCTATTGGATCCAGATGCGCATTTAATTGCGTTTTCATCCAAATTGCAAATTGCTACTCGGGAAAGAAGCTGAGATAACATACAAACAGCAGCAAGTTACAAATGAAATTGGGATAGGGTGGGAGAAAGAAAAAAAGATAAGGGTGTGGAGAGGGGGGGGGGGGAAAAAAAACCCTCACAGGCTTACGTTTTTGAAAGCGGATCCACGAGCATCAGCGCAAAGTATTGATTCGCTCGCAATTTCGTGCCTCCGACGACCCGACCCGAGCCGCGCAGGAGGTCCCGAAAAGAAGCATTCATTTGATTTTTGCAAAAAAAAAAAAAAGAAAAAAAAAAGAAAGAAAACATAAAAGATTGATACCTTTATTCTGTTCAGGAGAGAAGAGAGAGGGGAAGGGGTGTAATAAAAGGGAAGGTCAAATTGATATTTGGAGAAAGCAGGTTAGAGGGCAAAATTAGATACCCAGAGGTGACTTTAATAAGAGATAATAAGAAAACGTCTGGCGTTTGTGTACACGATCGAATACGAGCGTCCGATCCCTTTCTTTACACGTCTTATCCGGCGCTGGAATTTGTTCCGAGGGAAATTCCTCGAAATTCCTCGAAATAAAGCGCAAGGGGGAGGAAGTGACACGTGGGGCTTTTATTTTTTCTTTTGTTTTATCCAAGCGGCCCAGGACAACACGGGCTGCAAACCTTAAGATTTAAAAAAGAAGAAGAAGAAGAAGAAAATAGATTTAATGCCAGGTTAGGTAATCCCACGACCAAAGAGATTGATTTCTGTATTTAATAAGTTTCCATTCAATTCATTCCACTCACCCGGCAACTCTGGGCGCAGGGGCAGGAACCACCCAATCCGTCACACGCACACCCAGTCACGCACCAAGGGCCACTTTAGAGACCCCAATTAACCAAACGCGCACGTCTTTGGACCGTGCGAGGAAACCCGAGTACCAGGAGTAAACCCACGCAGACACGGCTAAGGACGTGCAGACTCCACCCACCGATCCCCAATCCCCCGATCCCCCGTGGTCTGCATTTAAGCTCTAGCTTCCCTACACAAACCTATACTTATTCCACCTCAATTCAGGCTTGCTTTCGGATCCGGCGCCCCCTTCAGAACGCCTTCTCTTCCGATCCAGTATCATTTACAGACCCTCCTGAAACGGAGCCCGTGTTTCATATTATCCAATCTTATCCTTCCTCAGCATGGGTCCAGCACACCTTCCTAATAACCGACTTTACGACTCGTGTGTTTCACGCCAGGATGGGAAAAATTACCGAGGCAGACGACCGGGCCAGGCTCACTTACTCCTGAAACAAAGAGTCCAGACTCCCTGTGCTCAGGAGCCGCAGCGATAAAACAAGGGGCTCGGTCCAAAACTGGGGCGGAGAAAGTTTATGATGACTCCTGCCATGATGCAGTCTATTAAGACGTTCAATAGGAGTGTCATAAAGCTCTTATAAAACACCCCGAGCAGCAAGGAGCTCACCGTGCTCAGTCTTTATGAGCTGGAGGATTAAGGCAAAAACTGGCGGCAACACCTCATAAAATAGGTGTCGAACTGGAAGTCCTGTACAGGGAAAGCCCAAATGTTTGTAGACAACCCTTAAGGGTAGAGAAAGAAAGGCGTAACGGCTCTGACCGGCAGCCGGGGGTGCCATGTGTAAGACAGGATCGGGGTCTGGCCAGGGATGTGGTGTCCACAAGCTCAGCTCCAGACCCTCGTTCAGTCCAGAGAGGGGTCGATCAGGATTGACTTTTAGGAAGAGTGGCACCAAGGAAACGACAACGGGGGAGGGGCGAGGGGTGGGGGGCGGCGGCTGGGGCACGGGGGTGAACGAAGGGCAGGAGCGTGAAGATTGGCATGACGACCCGTGGTAAAGAGTGTTGTGAAGTGACAAAATGATATGGATGAAATTAGAAATCCATGGGTGGCCTAACACTTTTGCTCATTACTGCCCAATCGACATGCGGCAAATAGGAACGAAGATCGGCATTATTCAGTGGGGTAAACAGAATCACCGTAGGCTCTGTGGATGCTCCGCCCAAATAGAGCTTAAACTCCGTGGGGAAGCTTC
The DNA here is from genome assembly GCA_034779995.1 of Parotocinclus haroldoi. Lineage (NCBI taxonomy): Eukaryota > Metazoa > Chordata > Actinopteri > Siluriformes > Loricariidae > Parotocinclus > Parotocinclus haroldoi. The sequence continues at coordinate 15,480 of JAUZST010084963.1, forward strand.
AGTGCGAGGTATTGGGGTCGCTCTAAAGCTTTCCCGCACCCGGCTTTAATTATTCATTATTCATCTAGAGTTTGAAACCAGAAAGCCAGGAGGAAGATAAAGAGCCAGAAAGACGTTAAGAGGAAACGGGGGGATTCGTTTGTAACTGCCAGTATTTAGGAACGAGGACCGGACGTCTTCATCAGGAGCCCGAGCTTGGCAGGCTATCTCTGGCCCGGTCCCGGTGGAGGATCCTTACAGAGACGGCCCGCAGCTCTGCCAACCTGGCCCTCCCTGGGCACAGAGCCCAAACACCGTGCCAACTCGGTGCAAACACTGCACCTGCTATCGGCTCCCGATCGTACACGGGCGCTCCCGGGATGCACATAAACAGAGATCAAGAGACGCTCGAGTACAGCCGGTTCTGCACAAACACTCAAATTACAGGACGGTGGTTCCAATTACAATCAGCCAGGCCGTGTTCGTGGGAAATGATCACAGAGTAAATGTTTGAGTGTCGCTCCGTGTTTACGTTCTACCCGGCGCGCGCTCTCGCCCCGGGCGCGTCCCCGTGCCCGCTCGAGCCGCCCCTCGGACTCGGCCGGCTCTCGGCGTGTCAGCGCCGGGCCGCAGCGACCGAGGCTCTTTAATTAAAGAAGAACAGCATGCTGCAGTCGGCGGCTCCAAATGGCACCATATGTTTTCCCAGACTCGCCGGCTGAATAAATGGCATTTAGCACGCGGGATCCACCGCGCTGCGTCCGGGATCTGCTCGCTAAGTGTCTTATAAAAGCACAGAGACCCCCCTCACACCGGCGTCATCTGCCCGCAATTTGAAACAGACGGGCCCAGGATGCAGCAGAACGCAGCCCCGTTCCCGCCGCCGCTAACCAGGAACAAAACGCGGCTACGCGCGTAGGAGCAGGAAGGGGAACGGGGTGCCAAGGGAAAGGGGTTTGAGGGATCGATAGGGATTGGTGAACAAATGAGGTGCAACTTCACGAGGTGGAACCTCAATTTTTAACTAGTGGGGAAATAAGTTGGGGGGGGGAGGTGGGCATGGGGGGGGACGACGACACGTTGAAAAAGATTTACGCCAGACTTCCTAACCAGCTCGGCTCATGCATTTCCCACCTGAATAAAGAAGCTCGGTGCTGACTCATTGCGTTACGTGTGTGAGAACAAACGGCTCGCACAACGGCGCGCCCTGGGTCTCTAACAGCTCTGTGGTAGCCTAGCGGTTAAGGTACTGGACTCTGGACCTGATGGTCCAGGGTTCGAATCCCACCTCTGGCAAGCTGCCACAGTTGGGTCCTTGAGCAAGACCCTTAACCCACGACTGTATCTGAGAGAAGATCTGCATAACCCACAGGACAAAAGTGACCGTGATCACCAGAAAGAGAGAGCCACAGGCCATGCCCGTTCTCGAAAATCCTCACCATTCTAATCAAGTGCCGGTAACGAGCAGACGCCGTGCCGCTCTTCTAAATTAAAGCTATAAGAGTCCCACCATGCCTACTGCACCCTAGATCAGCCATACTATGGGGGAGCACAGATTTAAGGATCTTAATCTCCTTAAATTAAGGCCTGACTGGTGTACGCTAGGGCAAAGTGGTGAAAGAATGTACCAAGGTGTCAGGAATTTCTTTTTTTTATTTCATGGGGGGCTGCGGGGTGTGGCTGCCTCACAGCAAGCAGGTCCCGGGTTCGATCCCAGGGCGGGGCGGCCTGGGTCCTTTTTGTGTGGAGTCTTCCCGCATGTCCTTCCCGTGTCTGCGTGGGTTTACTCCGGGTACTCAGGTTTCCTCCCACAGTCCAGGACCACCGGCGATAAACGAAAATCCCCGAAGTAGGGACGCTGTATTTATTTACGTATTTCGGCACTATTTTAACGGTAGAACTAGCAGAACGTTGGGGTTTCATCGTAGGGCTTGAACGAATTCAGTCCATAACGAAACTTTCACAAACAGCGAACACGACAGCGCAGATAAAAACCCGTCACGGCGCCGAGTAGCGACTCAGGCGGCCGACGCTCCGGGCTTACGTCTCGTTTTTTGGTGAGTATTCATCCGCCGAGCAAATCCGCCATTCGCTGCAAATCGTCATGTTTTATGATTTATAACCTTCCTTTGTTGTTCGAATTCATATTTGTGATCTACTTTTTTTACTTTTTTTATGTAAAAGAGCCGCAAAACAGCGAAAATCCTTTCTCCGAACACTTTTTCCATTGATATTTTTTGAAAGGCCGCGACGCACCGAGGCTGCGAAAGGTGAACCGCCAAGTGAACGCTGTATATGAATTATATATAATATAATTGTATATGTATAATGCAGCATTTGAGCTTGTAGGGAGCCCTCAGTCGAACCCGGAGACGACGCTGAAGATCAGGATCATGCTTAACGTCTTTTGCTCTTTTATAACATCTTTTCACACGTACTGCACTTTGAATTGTCGTTTAAGTCGAGTCCATCGTCGTTCAACCATAAGCCTAGCAAAACAAAAAAACAAAACTACGCGATGATGTACAACGATGTACAACAACAACAACAACATTTTCATAGGAACTGATAAATGGAATCGATTTTTTTTAAAAATTTTGTTTCCCCGCTCGCATTTCTTCGTTCAATTTTGGAATCGGATTTGAAACCCGAACCTCGTGTACGGTTCGTGCTGGCTCGACCCCAGTTGGAGCCTCGATGTACTCCGGGTGGGGGCGGGGGTGTCACGGGGTAAAGTCACTCCTCGGGTTTCTCGAAAGCATTTCGACGCTTTTGTCTGCCGACCACAAACACTTCTGGGAACGAGCCTCTTAGCGTTCAGCCGCAGGAACATGACTGAGGTTGATTTTAAGGTGACGACTGGAAGTGGAAATTTCGTTCTCAAGCTGCCCGGATGAGCCCGAGGTCGGCGCAAGCCCCTTTGCTTGTCGGACCGTCGAATGGCAGTTTTCGCGCGGCGAGGTAACAAACCCCTAGCTTTTTCACCTGTCCGCCCGCGGCCTTGGCAATTCCATCGGCGTACAGTAAACACGTGTATACGGTTTCAGGCATGTGTTACGACCTTCTGGAGCATTTGCATGCCAGGGCCCACACATGCTGTGGGAACGCGAGTGCTGATAGCTTAATGAAGGCCAAGTTACCGGAGCATCGTCGGCTCAAAGGGCTAGCGGCAACGATCCGCTTGTGAGCCACGGCTGTGGGCGAACGTGTAAAAACCTGAAGCGTCGCCAATAAACGATCTGAGGCAAGAGCACTGACGGGCTCATCTTGAATTACGGCCTCGCAGGTGAGTCAATTAAAACCGACGCGATGATCTACGCGCACGCGAGAGCGCACAAGCCGGCAGGTCTGTAAAGGCACAAACGTTCAGACACAAACCCACACAATTAAACCCGAAGCATATTTTCCTGCCAAGTCACATAGTTCTGGACACAAAACGAGTGCAGGTGTCAGAGCAGGCAGCCTCGGGCCATTTCCTACGGATACACACCTGAGCACACCTTTCCGTGACCACGCCGGGGTTTTGCACGCACGTCCTTAGTCTACTCAAATGGGCTTATTTAAGCCCCCAGGACGCCCGTCCAACAACCCCCCCCGGACCCACCCACCCTGAAATTCCTGGATTCATCTCATGGGATTGAGGGACCTCTACTGAGACCTTCTACTCCCAGAACTTTTCAAGCAAGCAAGCAAGCAAACGTGGGCCAACTTTGGCCGGGGTGGGATTTGAACCCTGGACCATCAGGTAGAGAGAGACCAAGCCCTGTGAGAAACAGAGACCAAGGGTCCAGAGTCCAGTACCTTAACCGGTAGGCTACGACAGTCTGGAACTGTCTCTTCTCTCTGTTGGCCACCAAAGATATCAGCCAAGGTTTATTGTTGTTGGTTCCTACAGCGCCGCTACAAACCAGCAAGGCTACGGCCACGGCCACGGCCAGGTCCAGAGCCAGAACCAAAATGGCCATTCAAGCTCTTCGGTGCTGTGTTTGTTCTCTCGGAGGTCTCTCTCGTTCACCTTGGAACTTCGGGAATTTAGTTCCCGACGCATTTTGAGCAGGAAAATTTGTCTCTGTTCTTGAACATGTGCTCGATACTCCTACATACATCTTCATTTCCCAATCTTGGTCGAACTGATGTCTCGATCTCTAATTCAGGTCTCAATTTCGCCATCTTTTGTCTCTCGCTTTGTTTACTCCTCTCTCTCTCTATCTCTCTCTATCTCTCTCTCTCTCTGTGTCTCTTTCCATCTCCCTCTCTCGGTCTCCCACTATGTCTCTGTGTGTCTCTCTCTGTGTGTCTCCATCTCACTCTTTCAGTCTCTCTCTCTCTCTGTGTCTCTCTCTCGGTCTCTCTATGTCTCCCTCTCCCCGTCTTCCTCTCCTCGTCTTCCTCTCTCCGTCTCCCTCTCCGTCTCTATGTCTCTCTCTCTGTGTGTCTCCATCTCGCTCTTTCGGTCTCTCTCTCTCTCTCTCTCTCTCTCTCTCGGTCTCTCCATGTCTCCCTCTTTCCGTCTCCCTCTCCTCGTCTCCCTCTCTCCGTCTCCCTCTCCTCGTCTCCCTCTCTCCGTCTCCCTCTCTCCGTCTCCCTCTCTCCGTCTCCCTCTCCCCCTCTCCCTCTCCCCGTCTCCCTCTCCCCGACTCCCTCGCCCTCTCAGACACACACACACACCAGAGCTCCGACTCATC
>JAUZST010084973.1:0-20140 GCA_034779995.1 Parotocinclus haroldoi
ATAACATATCATAATACATGTGTATGTGAAATGTATAAAAAGTGAGATATTGACAGAGAGATTTATACACACTAACCCTTTATATGAAATTTAGAGGCATATCTCCGAAGAGTTTGCCGCTTGTCATAACCCAGAGGATATAACCCTGCAGTGAGAAACAAGTGTACGTTCTTCCACTTTTCCATTACTAAAAGTATAAAAACAGGTACATAAATTTATATAATATGAAAAAATACTTTATTAGAATAAAAAACACAAATAAAAATCATCTTAGAAAAAAAATCTGCTTTTTATTATATTATTGCTTGTAGGTTTTTCGCTCGTGTCATGTATTTTTTTTAAACTATTTATATACAAAGTACTGTATTCAGACTTACTGCGTAAGTGTTCGGAAAACTTAAATAAAACTTTCTATAGGTATAACGAATGATGAAGGAAAAAAATAGCCTCTAAATGTGTGTAGTACCAAATCGCCATAACCTTAGCCTGTGCTAACAGGTTGATACAGGAATGCTAAGATGTTGAATAAGTTATATATTTTACGATTAAAAAGTTAAATACACACTTCTGAAACCATAGCTGGCTTTATAAAACAATGTAATATAAATAATTTAGTACTGTTAAAACCAAAATAAACTCCAAATGAGGAAACTCTAAAGGTAGAATGATTTTTCGGGAAATGTCTCCACGCGCTACAGTGGTGACATAACCGTGAGATGCGTATGCGCAGTACACGTTGGTAGGATAGATTTTCAGAACACCGGCACACCACACAACCTTGCCTTTCTGCTTAAGACACCAGCCTCATCCACGCATCTCATGGATCCCCATATTCTGGTCCATGTGAAAAATGCCCAAGGGCACGAAGTTGCCTTTCATCATTTGAGCACGTTACATGCCAGCCTAAGGTTGCTTAGTAGCACAGGTCCCAATATCACAGAAACAGTTCACACACAACAGAGGTTTCAAAAAGAATACAGATTTATTCTTACAATTTCACAATATTATCAAACTAAAAGAGCAATATCTCCAGGGGTAATCCAATAATAAACAAAATCCAGACCCACTCTCAACCCAGAATCTACATACCCCTTTCCAAAAATAAAACAAAGGACAGGCATCTATTAACGACTTCCGGCTCTTATTTGAACCACTCAAAAAGCCTAACAATATTTACAGATATTTACAGCCAACATTAAAATTCACCATCCAACACATTACACCACTTAATCAGTCCATAACAAAGACTGGTTACACCCCAGTTCACAGTATGCTAGATTATGCTTACACGCAGTGAAATTAAACCTCTGCATTTAACCCATCTGTGCAGTGAGACATACTAGTACCTGATCACAGGGAAGACAGATCACTAGAAAGCCCTGATGTCCACTTCACAAAGATCTCAAATAGATTGTCTTGACTTGAAGCTCTTGGCGCCGCCCATAGAGGACAAACATGAATGATCAGGTCTCGGTAGGGGGGAATTTAAGCACCTGTCAATCTGTAACAAGTGCAGTGAGTGAAATGTTCCTAGCTATATTTTGCAATAATCTTTTTACATTTAAGTATGTATAATACAGTTGCAATTAAAAATATTCAACCCCCCAAAGATTTTGAGGATTCATCCATTTCATTTTGTTTTTTAAATAGCAAGCTTGTGCTATTTGTAATTGTCACAATTATTCAACTCCTATATAATATGGTTCTTTTCAAGCTTTCTGACAGTTTTTATGGTGAAGTTAAAACATAAACCTTTAAGAATTCTATAATGAGCCATCATTTGTCTCATCTGTGATGATATAAACCACGGCAACTGAAAAATTCAAGGTGAGTTGCAATTATGGGAACGACAAAGGAGTGTCCACAAAGCTGAGAGAGGAAACTATTTAATCGCACCTAAAGGGTCTTTGGTATAAGAGATGTTAAAAAAAATCCCAATTGACACCACTGGGAGTATTATAAGGATGTTTAAAACTTCTGCAACAGATGCTGACCTGCGTGGGTCAAAATTTCATCAAGGGCCGTTGGCAACACTATAGTCAGGACAACTAAGAAAAACCCAGTGTGAGTGCAGGACACCTACAGAATGACCTGATGAAGGCTGAAACTGTTAAAACGTTTTAAACGATGTTTAATGAAACGGAGGGATAACTGAAAAGGCAGACCAAAAGAGTTCCCAAAGTACAGAAAGAAAAATAGGGAAACTCAGCCAGGTCGTGCCCCAAACGAGGATAACGCCTACAGCTGGTGAAGTCCGAAGTTGCGCCAAAATGCCAGGGGGCGAGCATATGAGAGAGAACACAGTGAGGGCTAGAAGAAGCCACATCAGGGCGGGCCTCAAATGGAACGCCACAGCCAGCCAGAGTAAAGCTCGGCAGGGAGCCAAAGGGAAGCTAAGCTTTGGGATACCCTGGTTCATACCCTGTCCCTAGACAGCTGATTACCTCAGGGATTTCCCCCCTACCCATCCGTCGGCTCTAGAAGCCCCAGGATGTCACTGTATGACTGTAAATACTTATCAATAAATGCTAAGTAGTGCACTGCACGAGCGGGCCAACAAGCCAAGACAACATGGAAACAAACAGATGGGCCCAAGGATGATCCATGGGCCCGAGAGGGGGGTTACTGCAGGCAAAGGGCCGTAGCCGTGAGACATGGAAGGTGGGGTGGACCTTTATGCTGGCTGGAAGTTCCAGTCTGTAAATTACCGGGTTTATACACCTGACTACCTTAAACGGGCCCACGAATCTAGGTGCTAGTTTGTGCAGGGTGCCTCTAATAGGCGGATCCCTGGTAGAGAGGTGGACATGCTGACCCGGGGCGGAAGGTGGTGGCGGGCTGCAAGCGGCAGCTGTCGCTTGGCTGCCCTTTGGAAGGCCTTGAAGAGCTGTGTGGTCCTCTGCCAAGCTGTGTGGCAACGGCTCACGTGATGAGCCACCGAGGGAACGTTGATTTCGGCCTCCTGCTCGGGAAACAGCCAAACCCTACCCTGCGGAGGGTAGCCAAACTGGGCCTCAAAGGGGACCTTCCATGAGCCGAGTGCTGAAGTGTGTTATGGGCGAACTCAGCCCACAGGTGGCGGGGCTCCCGTCAGTCAGGCACTTTAGCATCTGGCTAAGGTCCTGAATGACCTGCTCAGACTGGCCATTGGACTTGGGGTGGTAGCCCGAAGTAAGGCTGGTCGTTGCCCCAATGGAACGGCAGACAGTCTGCCAGACCTACTACTTTCAGGGAGTTTTTGCTTGCCACTGTAGCCCTAGGCTTGCTCAATTTGGGATTTTCCTGGTGCAGATGTGGCACGGCCACATGAATGTTTGACAGTCGTTGGTCATGTTGGGCCACCAGAAGCGTCGCAGCACATCGGTCGCAGCAAGTCGGTGAGTTGGTGAGTGTCCCCATTGCAGTACCTGGTCACGCACTGACCATGGCATGTAAAGTTTGTCTGGTGGCCCGTGCCCCGGGTCGGGCTTGACTGCTTGGGCCTGCGTTACCGCTCAGGTTATTCCCCAGGTCAGGGAAGCCAGGATCAGGTCTGGGGGCAAGATGGGCTGAGGTTGGATTTGGGTGGTATTGAGTTCTCAGAGGCGAGAGTGCATCCGGCTTCACGTTCTTGGTGCCCGGATGGTACGACAAGGTAAAGTGGAACCGACCAAAGAAGAGGGACCACCTCTTCAGCCTCCGGTGAGGGAGATCTCACGGGAACAGGCAAGGGGGAGTTACTGCCAGATGCTGGGGGGGGGGGGTAGACGGACATGGCCTGCTGTCAGATATGGTTATCGAGAGAGGACGCAAGTTGGTAGAGGGCAGAGAGGGAGATGGACAGATCTCGGAAGGTGAGCTCGTCCTTGAGGGTTTCATTGAGCCCATGGTGGAAAAGAACAATGAGAGCAGGGAGATCATGTATGTGACCCTGGGCCCGTATGTATCAAACCTCTTAGCGTGGAATTTTTGACTTAAGTGCTAAAAAATTCTTAGATTTGCTCCTAATCACTGAGTTAAGTGTAAATGCCAGTTATCAAAACTCTGAAGTCTAAGAATCACTCTTACTCTCCCAAAAATTTAAGACTGCTCCAGAGGTCTCTTAAGTTGTTGAGAGTCGCCACCCGGGGGCAGAGATGGCACTGAGAAGACAGTGACGGGTGCGAACCTTCCAGTAGCGGAAGAATGTCTTTGATTGGACAGAGCAGGAATCATCTTTGTCACTGACTTAGTGAGATATGTAATCTCACCATCAACCCAGCTGAATTAAAAGTAGTGCTGATGCTTTGGTTTCTTGCTACAGGAAAAATGTAGCAGTGTAGTGCTGATGATTTGGGACCATCCCAACCAACAATTATCTGAGTTGTCATGCAAACAATTATGGCACTTACAGCGCAACACATTGTCACCTGTTTCATTGACTTTCCAAAAACACCCCATGTCATCCAGCAGAAGCAAACCCAGTTTATGCAGATAGCTGGATTTCCAGGAGTTGTAGGTGCAATTAAAGATCATTGCTCCCAGCATTAATGATGCTGATGCAGAATACAACATTTTAGATGTTGTACCCAAATGGCCTGGATCAACCCATGATACTCAGATTTTCACTGAAAGTGACCTGAACAAACTCTTTTAAACAGGACTTGTGCCACCTGGATGTCATCTTTTAGGTGATAAAGGATATCCCTTATGCAGGTGGCTTCTCACACTGTTTTCCAGAGCAGTGACGGAAGCCCAAATCAACTACAATAGCTATGTCTACTATGTTATCCATATGTATTTACTTTTTGCATAATTCTAATTTAGGCTATAGCTAATTAGTTTTCATGAAATCATCTCACAGGGCACACCGTTCTATTGGCCAGTGGAGGGATTGGCCAGTGGAAGCACAGATTCCACATTTTACATTCTGAAATTTGGTACAGTCCGGAAAAAGTGTGCCGAATCATAATGGCATGTGCAATTCTGCATAATATTTGTAAGAAGCGCAACACCCCCCCCCCCAAACACTGGAGAACCGTGATGATGTTGATTGAGAATGGAGTCCCTGCCAGCACACGTGATGCAACAGACTACAGACAACACTTTGCAAACCTTCATTTTAGGTACAGAGTTGGCAACGTTGTTCTGTTATGAAATAGAGTGAGGACTCCAGGATACAGGAAAAGGGGGGCGAACGACATTTAATGAAACGAAGGAATAACTGAAAAGGCAGACCAAAAGGTTCCCCAAAGTACAGAAAGAAAAACAGGGAAACTCAGCCGGATCGTGTCCCAAACTGGGATAACGCCTATAGCAGATCCGTCGAGATGTATACCAGAGGGCGAGTGTACGAAGTCGCATTGGGGCATGTCCCAAATGAAGTGACGCGGTGCGACCTCGAAGCGGTAGGGGGCAAGCAACGTGAGAAGAATCATCACTGAGCTAGAGGCTTTTGCATGTGAAGACTGGGCCAAAATTCCAACTAAGAGATGTAGCTTGTTAGTACTTACCAGAAGTTATAAAAGCTAAAGAATGCTCCACAAAGTAATATATAAGAGGGTTGAGTAATAGTGCACATGTTCAAAGAGTCAGAGCTCCTACCGTGTGCGTGCAAATGCGTCGCCGCCAACGCGGCCGTCCGCCATTACAGAGCAAATCTCGATAGCTGCTTTTATTAGCTTAGCGACTAACGGCATGATAACGAACAACTGTTATATTATACCACCGCTATATTATAACAAGCCTCAGCGTAGTCCGCTGCCACGTCGCAATACACGGCTCTGTCTTCACAGACATTCATCACTGCCTCCCACAAGGTAGATGGTAACATCCTGGGGCATTTCGAGCCGACAGATGTGTACGAGGGAAACATTGGAGGTAATATAGTTGGTAGGGACAGTTCCAGGACTTCCCCGTCGACCTCGCTTACTCGATGGTGACCGAGGTGCAGCGCACCCTCAGCCCTTCTTCCAATTTCCACATACTTGGGTCCTCTCTCCCTCCCCTAACAGGTATTAATAAATACTTATTGTTGTTTAATGAGGTTTTTTGTCATTTATTGTCATTCATACATATTTTTAATGTCTTTGGATATGAGAGGATTGAATATTTCTGACTACAACTGTATATATGACTGCTTTTAACGTGTGTTTCTCAACATCAAAAGTGCGTCCAGCAGTGGGTATTAAAGTTAATTTAAGTCATCTTATTATTTAAGTTATTATTATCTTCCAATTTCTTTGTATGATAGATGTATTTTGTGAGCTGTCGTAACATATAAAGATTTAATTATCTTGCTAATTCCAGATATTTCAACCCACGACTACTTTTGAAGCGTCTGTACTTTGTTCGTTGACTATAGCTAGCTAGCATGTGCCTTCTGTTAGCTTATAACATTAATTTTATTGTAAATTATTGACAGTCCTTTCAGCTGTTAACAAATTAACAAATATTTGAATGATCATTGTGTACATTGTGTTAAAAAAATACAACTAATGACTGTATGTTTTTATTTCAGGCCGGAGCAATCTAATAAAATACATGTCTTACCAAGGCTATATCATATAATTCTTGATATATTTTTCATGCATAAAATCAGCTTAAATTTACAGTGTAACCAATTTTTGGAAAAACCTCTGTGTTTTTCATTGCATGTGGGGGTTTAACAAATTATAATGAGGATGTTCACTACTTCAAATGCTCATGATATATATGGTTTTCCTTTTGATAACCATCTCCAACAAATAAAGAAACATGTACAGAGTGGAAAAAATCCTCTAGCACAGGTGACCAAAAGTTTATCAGAGATTAAATATGCAAACACCAACAAGAACAAAACACAATCTGAAACACAACATAAAATGTTTGTTTTTACAAAAGAAAAAGACAGTTTGGTAGAAGATATCACTGTAATGTGCGATGTCCTTGATGTTATGCGTTACCATTGTTGGAAAAGCCATGCAACTCCAAACTACTGAATATATAAAAAATGGGCAAAGTAGAGTAGAATAAGAAGATGAAAGCTGCAAGAAAAAAAGATCTGGGGTGCGTTTCCCGATAACGATTGATCTTAGGGATTTAAGAACGACTTAACTTTAAGAACGCCATTTTTCCGACTGTTTCCCGAAACCATTCTTAGTCTCCATACTTACGAAGGACCTTTAAGTAGCTATTTGTTGGCTCTGCCCCCGTGTCTGTGCGGTACAAGGTACAGGTATTTGAAAACTGGACCACCGATTTATATACAGTTCTTCATTATTAAGTGTCAAACACTAGCTCTAAGACTAGAGACGGAGATGCAGAACAATGCGGGATATTTATTGAAACAGATAAGCAGCGATACTGAGCTGAGAGTGTAGGGAGGCAAATGGCAGGAGGAGCAATAGGGAGCTGACGCTGCTGTAACCAGGGTATAGCTGGAACCCTGGATGGGAGATACAGAGCAGAGCACACACCGAGTAAACGAACAAAACAATATAATAGGGTTTCAGAGAGATAGGGAAACACTGGAGAGGAAAAGGCTATGCTAACGGCTAATGGAGACGAGGAGAGGGATAACACTATGCTGGGTAGGTACGTGAACAAAATAACAAACCCTACGACAGCAAAAGGATAGCGGGAAACGAGGAGATGGAAGAACAGAGAAACTGGAGACACTAAATAGAGCAGCGGGGAGCAGAGTGTGGGTGAACTGCACGAGGCGGCGACCGGACGCGACCGAGAGCGCCCAGAGAGATGAGGGAGAGCGAGGGACAAGGAGATAGAGAGAGGGTTAGTATGGACAGAGGTTGAAAGCGTTAGTTCACCTGGACAGGAGAGGTTAGCGTGTGAAAAGGAAATGTTAGTACAGGGGAGTAACAATACACACCCAGGCAGAACCGCACCGGAGGGGTGGGTGGGTGAAACCTAACTCAACCACCTGGGAACAAACACAGACACCAAAAATGCTCCGACCGCACAGCGAAAGGGTACAGGGAAAAGGAGGGAGATATCTAAGGCTACGAACGTACACAAAACTGGAGCAACAATAAGATGACGCGGATGACTCACACATGCACCCACACATACACAAAAACTAGATCTAACGAGGGGCGGAAAGGGGAGAAGGTGAGCGGGAGCGACACAGGGAAAACACAGACTACGCTATATCAAAGTAAACGTTCGTACACACTCACCCGACGGAGAAAACACGGAATAATTCCTAAATGTAGACAAACGCTGGGAAAAAGTATCACGGAGATAAACACTCGGTATGTATGCGGTAAGACAAACAATACTTATGAAGAGGAAATTTTGCACTGATCAGTAATAGGGGCTGAACGAGCGCGAGAGAGGGAGAGCGAGAAACGGAATTTCTCACATTAAGCCACAAAGAGATAATTTTGTATAATATAAAGCCAAACAAAACAAAAGTATTTAAATTTACATATAAGTAAATAAAATTAATGAAAACATTTCACTTGCAATTGCACGTCAAGCCTATAAATAGGCGCACAATTGACTCGTCATACTTCTGTCAGGAAGCATGGCTAACCGACCACGCAAGCGCAACTTCTCCCAGGACGAACTAAGCCACATGCTGGAGGAGATCGAAAAGAACCAACACATACTATTTTCCAAAGCTTGGGGAAGTTCCACAAATAAAGAAAAAAGGCAGAAATGGGAGGAGTTTGCCAAGAATGTAAGTGCCTGTAGTGCAATCAAAAGATCAGCTATGGACATCAGGAAAAAATTGCATGACTTTTCGAGTCAAGCTAAAAAAAAAGGAGCAGAACTCCGGAAAGAGAGGGCTAAGACTGGTGGGGTGTCAATTGTCTATACCAGCCCTTACTCCAGAAGAGGAAAGAGCCCTGGGAATACTAGGCCCAACTGCTACCAGAGAGATCTCTGGTGGGGTAGATGTCTGTTCAAATGAGTTCCGATCTACCCCACCTCAATCTGCATCCCCTGTGCAACCTTCATCACCAGCCAACAGTCCTGGATCATCTCCTGGTCCTTCTGGTACACAGCCTAGTCAAAGAGCCCCACGTAGTACAGAGACCCCAAAAAACACGTGTGGCTGTAGTGAGGAGTTAATTTCCATTGAAAAAAAAAGATTGCAAATAGAAAAACAGCAGCTCCAGCTAAAACGAGAAAAGCTGCAACAGAGGGAGAGCCATCATAAAGAGCTGGTAGAACTGAAGAGAGCCAAACTTGACATCATGGCCAAACAGCTTTCTGTGGCTGAGTTTCAGGTGTCCAGGCCAGCTATTTCTGTTCCAATCATACTGCCCTCTGAACAGGGTAATATACTTCTGCCAAGTAACAATAGTGAATGTACATATAATTTACTGATCTCTAATATATTAAAAGTAATCATACTTACAATATATATATATATTCATTAACTTTAAGATGTTCATTAACTTTAAGATGAACCTTTTCTTCCAGACCCCAGTTCTACTCAAATCGTGCAGCAGATGTAAAAAGATGCAAGGACAAGTTTCTTTTTGGATTATGATTGTTTCATTTTTTTATTTGTGTCAAGTGTTGGACTCTAAATAAAATATAAACGTTTTGAAAAGCACAATTTGTGATATGTGAAACGAAATTTGAAATAAAAAATTACGCAAACAAAAAGAGATCTTACATCCCAAAGACATGTTATTTCCAGTTAAGTAAACACCTCCCTAATGATTTGCATCCGTGCTTCCCAGCCAGCCTGGTAAAGTCCTTCTCTCCTCATTTCTGGTAATATTTCAGGAACATTTTCTTTCTCTCTCTCCTCGTCATCCTCCTCATCTTCCTCACTCTCCTCATCAGGAAGGTGTATACCAGCCTGCACTGCAATGTTATGGAGCATAGCACATACAACAATTATGGCACAGCTGCGTTCTGGTGAACACTGGAGCCCTCCTGATGATTTGTGAAGGCACCTAAAACGCATTTTCAAAATGCAGCCTTCCAATTGGTTACTTATATATGTACAAGTTTTTGAGTTTGCTTATCAATCTATGTATTTATTTACTACTACAACTGTCAGACTGAGAAAAAGCTCTGTTAATTAATTAATTCTAATGAATAAATATTATATTTTTAGGTAAGTGTAACTTTTATTACATGTGAATACAATGATTTCAACCCTATAATAAACCCAAATACCATGATTAAATATGTGGAGTTAACTAAGGGCAGTAAAAGGATAGTGGTAATTGGTAAAATACCATGGAACAAGCAAACAATCGTTTGTTCTAGAAGTTTATTTGCTACATCATTCAAACTGTTGGATTGGAATTTTGTTGATGTTGGTTGTAATTTATGTGATGCAATTGCACATTAAGGTAATAAATTAATTTAAATCGTCTTTAATTCAGTCTTCTTTATGGTTTTATTAATACGTATGCTGAATGCATCTTTAAATGCATTTTTAAAAGGATAAATAACGGCCTCTGTCGTTTTTGAAACAGAACTGCACGTGGATTCCAGGTTAAGAAGAACTTAGTGATTTACGAGTGGCGCAGACCTCTCGTACATTTACGAATGAGTTTTAGTACTACATCAGTTACGAAGGCTTTCTAGAAACGCTCGTAATTTTAAAATTGTTCGTAAGTACGAGGTTAACACAGAGTCATCTTCTGGTTGTCTCTTTATTTATATTGTTATAAAGGGCTAATAATGTCCAATCTCATTGGTTATACACTATGTGAATAAAACACACTTCATTCTTTTTAGATCTGAGCTGGCTCCTATTTCAGTCCTTGCAGCATTACCAGGACTGAAAATGAGGATACTAAAAAAGACCAACATATATGTTGTATTGGTCAATCTACAATACCATACAAGTTTCGTGTTCCGTATTGGTTTAAGTTGATTCATTCTCATCTAGTCTAGTAAATTTAAATGGTTTTGCTTGCATCAAGTGTACTATCCTGACTAGCATACAAGTCTCCAAAACAAAATATATTCTAAATATTCAAATTGTGCAATGTTTTTAATTGGTACTTGGTATTACACTGTTCGTCACATTGATCACCTTAACCGAAAAGTCTATCACACGCCTTGTAGACACTACTGGTCACATCAGTGCAGTGGTGTTTTAGGAATCACCCTGCTGGCAGGCAGGTTATTATGCCCTTGGATTGATTCCATTTTAGAGTAACCAAATGACCAAACACGGGATTAAACCAGGGACCTTCTTGAGGTGAGGCAGTGGTACTACCCAATGAGCCCCCGTATTGCCCGTGGGAGCAGTAAAGCCGCAGGAATTTTCCTATAACCTGCTTCACCCTTTCACACTGGCCATTGGACTGGGAGTGTTGGCCTGAGGTGAGACTGAGTGCAACACCCAGCTTCTGGAAGAATGCAGCCCAGGTGGCATATGTGAACTGGGTACCCATTTCAATGTGGAAGACCTGAAATGGGTGAAGATGGAGTAGGAGAGTGGTTCTGCAGTCTCAAACACTTGTAAGCTTGTTAGAGGAAAAGGCGATGGGGTGTAGCTTGGGTGGCTCACTCATCCAAGTGCTGTGATACCACTGCACTTATTCCCACAGAGGTGTCCACCTCAATGACAAAAGTTCGGCCTGGGTCCAGAACCTTCAGCAATGGGGCTTGGGTGAAGGCCGCCTTGAGATAATGGAAAACAGACTCAGCATTTGAAGACCAGTGCAGGTGACAGGGCTTGCCACGGAGCAGGGTTGTGAGTGGGGAAATGGTACAGCTGAAGTTCCTAATGAAGCGGCGGTAGAAGTTGGTGAAGAATAGGAAGCGCAGAAGGTCCTTATTGGTGTAAGATGTAGGCCACAGTAGGACAGAGGTTACCTTGGTGTTGCTCATTGTAACATCCTGGGTGGAGATAGCATAACCCAGGTAGGTCACCGTTTGGGCTTGGAAATCACACTCTGCCTGAAACAAGAGGAAGACCAACAAATGAGCTCCATCTTCGACCAAGAAATGGCTAGAAACAGAGTCACGGGAGGCCAAGGATAACAGGGTAGGTGTGCAAGTCCAGATGAAAGAAGGAGATGGCCTCCTCATAGATGGAGCTGTCGAACATAAACAGGGGAGCAGGGACTCCATCTGCAACAGTGATGAGGTGGCCTGTGAGGAGGTAAGTGTGGGGGATATTCTAGATAGTGAAAACATGCTCAGAGATGTTCCACTGGGTGCCTAAATAAATCAGCGCTGATTTTTTTCTACAATATTAAACAATTTACATTTACGGCATTCAGCAGACGCCCTTAGAGCGACTCATAACTACAGTCTTACATTTCAAGCAATGGTGAGTTAAGGGCCTTACTTAAGGACTCAGCTGTGGCAGTGGTGGGATTTAAACCCTGGACCATCAGGTCCAGAGTCCAGTATCTTAAACACTAAGCTACCATAGTCCCAACTGAAAGATCTTCCTCCAAGAGTGGTGATTCCATAATTTTTCCCAGGGGTTGTAATCTATGGGTATCAATATGATGCTTGTTGGTGCTTCCTGCTTTGGTAGCTTAAACTCTACTAAGAAGTACTGCCAGCAGAATCTGGAACATAATTTCAGTAATACCATTCAGCTGCATAAGCATTGGTGAGCATAGGTATTGGTGTTTGCCAGCTCCATTAATCCCAAAGGTGATGAATGATGGTGTGGTAAGTACCGTCTGTAGATCAGCCAATATCCACACTCAGCTTGGAAAAAAGGCTTTTTTTTTGCTTTGGCCACAGAAATATTTCATGCTTAAACATGAATAGACCTTCTTCTCCTTCCACTAATTTGAAAGCACACACTTTTGCCTTTGCTTTATGTTGGCTACTGGTGTTCCATAAGCAATCATAGTAACACTTAATTTCACTATTTGTCTGACCCCTTATTCTATAACCTTAAATAAAAAGATTGGGGCAATATAAAAACAATACAATACTTACAGATATTAATTTATATTATTACTTATACTGGACAATTTCCCTTATTAAATAATTTAATTGATAATATTTGTGTCTTGTTTATTTATTTGGCTTTTCTACTTTTTGGTAAAAATCTGAAGAGAAATATACATATTCTACATGGTTCACAAAACTCTCAAGCACCACTTTAGGTTAAACAAAGGAAGTGTTTTCCTTTTATGCATAAAATGTTTTAGATATGATTGCATCCCCAATATATTTAAAATACTTCTAAAATACACTACCATTGTTTTATAGACTATTATTTATGCATATTTTCTGTTTTAATTATCGGTTGTATATGCGACAGCAGTGCTGCTGGACATTTAACACTGAACACTGTTCAGTCAGACAGAGTGGGTAATATGATATGACATTTTGTGTTTATTATCCTCTAATCCTTTTGTGGGGGTCTTGACCATTGAACAATAGAAAAATATAATTATAAAATGCCTAAGTCTTGCATGGTATAGTTCAGTTGGTTATAGTGCTGTGGGTAAATTGCTACATTAAAAAAAGGTTTTTGATGACTTACTTATTTTTGCTGGTTTAACCCAAATGAAACATGCTGATTCCAAATATGAAGTAAAAAATATACATTACACCAATTGTTTTCACAATAAAAAAATGTTTGGTGAAAGACTAGTTGAATATTGACGCTTATAAGAAGTTTGGAAGTAGAAATAGCACGTAATATATTTGTTTCATGCGAAAGTTATTTAACCAGCAGAGCAATAGTTGTGTACATTTAAATTAAATTTAAGTTGCTAGGGAGAAAATGTCTCTTCATGACTGCCCTGGAATAGTTATGGTCAGAGTTATCACTCTGAAATCATCAACAGTAGTCTCCCTTGATATCTATGTTCTTTGGTCTTGGTGGAAGCGTTCTCCTTGCTCTTTACTTATAGCTTCAAGATTTTAGGTAGTAGTAGTAGTAGTAGTAGTAGTAGTAGAAGTAGAAGTAGGTTAGTTGCTTAGTTGGCTATCAGGCAAATGCAATTTGCGCTCCCAGTCTTTAAAAAGAAATCAACAAATTTTGAGTTAAAACATAAATCATTTTCATCCTAAAAGTTGCCTATAGAATCTGTTATCACGTCAGAAAATGCAATCCAAGCAACCTTTTATATGGTTTTCAGGGTACTGAGGAATTATTTGTCTTTGATTAGAAGCTTCTTTTATACAAAGCTACTGTGCTGCCATGTCCTATTTCATAGAATGTATCAAGGGCGTGAGAATACAGTCATGTTTTGCTTAACGCCCTTGATACAGTCTATGAAATAGGACAGCACAGTAGCTTTGTATAAAAGAGAGATGAGATGCACATGTTGTGTATTGTATTCAGTCTGTCTGGTTACAATGAACAGTGGGTCTGAGATATCAACTGCTTAATCACACTTAAAAAGTGTGTTCTTAACTTAGTAAAAATTATAATGATAACAAATGGACAAAAACTTATGAATAAGAGATGAGAATGAATCTTCAAAATGAAGTTTGGTTGCTGAAATTTAACCACAATAGGTTTAACTACACTGCTCACAAAATTAGGGGATATTTCATTATGTGATATTTCATTTTAAAATATCCCTTCATTATCGTGAGAAGTATATTTGTAAGTTAAAACCACATTCTTTCATGAGCTATAGAATCCTGTCTTTAAAATTATTTTTAAATAACGAATTATTAATGAATTATGTTTTACGTTCTTCTCTTGGAAACTCACTCTGGCAGAAGCTAATTACAGAGTGGGTAACCAGGAACATCAAGTTAGCCCTGGAAGAATGGCAACACTGGTTGGAGGGAGCCCTACACCTGTTCATGATTTCTGCCAACCATCAAAACCCGGTCGTTTCTTCAAACAGTTCCATTTCACTTTGATGCTTCGTCCATACCCTCTCCTGAATAAATGCTCACAAATGCTGGGAGAGCCACCCTGAAATACCCTACTCCACTGAAAACAATGGAAATACTGGTGACCCTCCATGAAACGTGACATTCAACAGTCAAGTGCAGTTCAACAGTTCATGAGTTCATGCAGCGAGTGCACCCACTGCATTGTTCCCTGAACACTGTTTTCAGGCAAACCACTTCTGGTAACACCCCTGGTCCCACCTGGCCATTTATTTTGTCACAGGACAAAGGTTTTGATGTCATTTTGTGTTGCCATGGAATGACCTTTAATGTTGATATAAACTAAATACACAAACTTGCTGTTTGATGCAACTCAGTGTCACGATGAGACACTCGTCGGACAACCTTCACCCAGGGTACCTCCCTTTCTAGCTTCTTCTCTGCTCTTCTTTCCCCTTCTCCGCCTAGCCTGCGGGTGGCGCTCCCGCCACTCATCTTCTTCTCCTATATATACTGCTCCCCTGCTCTTCTTTCTGGCCGGTTATTAGTGTTCCCGACCCTTCCTATGCGTCCCGTCGAGTTTACCGGCTCCCTCCTAAAATCCTCGTCCTTTCCTCCTGTCTCTAGCTCTCTTCACATCTTTCAGTTAGCTTCCTCGTTTTTCAGAGGAAGAGTGTTGGAAGGCTTTTGAATGTGTTTGAAGGTTTGCCAAGATTTAGCCAATAATAAGTTCATTATCTGTCCCTGGTCCCTTTTTAATATGCTT
This sequence comes from Parotocinclus haroldoi, assembly GCA_034779995.1. Classification (NCBI taxonomy): domain Eukaryota; kingdom Metazoa; phylum Chordata; class Actinopteri; order Siluriformes; family Loricariidae; genus Parotocinclus; species Parotocinclus haroldoi. The sequence goes on from JAUZST010084973.1 coordinate 15,482, forward strand.
TTTCTCGTATTCACCATTGTGAATACATATTGTGATACAGATAAATGAAATATAATACAGAGGCACATTGCTGTAGTATTTCACATCTCAATTTGTCTCCTTAATGCAAATAACTGAATACCTCTTTCATTAGATCAAGCCTGTTACAGATTTGGACACCATCTACCAACATTCAGTAATCTCAGAATAACATACACATATTATGCTGTCCTTTAGAAAAGCATGAGACAATTTCAGTAACATAATACATTACTCAGTGTAACACACATACAGAATACTAGGTTTGGTTACATTCATCAGTGTCATAAGTAAATTTAACTTGAGCCATTGTAGGAAATAATATGAAGAAGTAATAGTCATATTACCAAAAATAGCATAACCCTACTGTTACGATAGAGCATCCAGGAGATCTCGCAAGACCATTCCTGGTCTCGCTAAATCCCCAGAATCCCTATGGGGTTTTAAGAGTCAGAGCCTGTAATGCTTCATCCACAGACAGACAACAAATACGGGGAGAACAAGGAACATTTATTAAACAAAAAACACACATATGTCAGGCACTTAAACTATAGTTAAAAATGAGTCCACACACACTGGCTCCGCGCCAGAAGGTCCACAAAACGGCTTCAGTGCCAGGGGCCAGGCAATAGCACCTAAAGGAGCCGGGATACCGCAAATGAGCCCAAAAAAGGAAAAGAAAATGAAAACTAAAAGCAGCCTGAACTAAAATAAAATAAAAGATCAAAAAGGGGGAGAAACAAAAGGACGGCTCTCAGAGCCGGGGATCTAAAGATGGCCGGGATGGCCGAAGATCCAGGGGCTGCCTTTTATGGTCGGATACGGGGGTCGGCACCATTAGTGATCCTATTGGGGCATCTAGCGGCATGGATCCGGAGGCGACCCAAATGCGACCCACGGGTCCAGGGCACAGCCCCTTCCAGCCTCGTGTCCCGGACGCCATCATCTGCCGGGGAAGACGAGCGGCGGGGTCCAAAAGGACTATAAAGAATAAACCAAGGAAAACAATGCGTACACAAACAACGGGAACACTCAAAACGTAACGCAACACACATGGGGACTAAAGTAATGAGCACAGAACACAGACATGTTCAATCGACTCATATAACAAAACTAATTAAATAAAATGAAAAACAGGTGCATAACAAAAGATACAAACCAATAAATCACTGCGGAAAATTACAACAAAAGCCATGAATGGCGAAGGGAGAAACCGAAAACACAACGCTAAGGGAGCAGAGTTAAATAACGCACCACGGCAACACCTATTAAATACTGATTTTACTAACAAGGATTAACATTAGTCAGTGTTGTGTCTCGCAGGAAAGAGTTTCAAGAGCTTGTTTCAACTGCCTTGGTAGAAAAGGGCAAACGTCAGTGTCTGAAGAGAAATAAAATAAAATAAAAAATGTATAGTGGGGAAAGTAAATATTTAATACACTGTGTCAGGAATCCTGATTCCGTCTCTCTCTCTCTCTCTCTCTCTCTCCCTCGTTCACTCAGCCCCTCCTTCTAATCACCGCTTCTCTCCACACCAGGTGCGGCTTGTTAATTCCAGGTCTGAGCCTCTCTCTATTTAGGCTCTTTTCCCCCTGTACGGGTGCGAAGTATTGATTGTTTGCCATCATACCGAGCGTTTATCCTAGTAATTCCTTCCTTGTTCCAGCTTTTGCTTATATCAGTGTTCTCCGTGTTTTCTCCGTCGGGTGAGTGTTTCGAACGTGATATTTTTGATTGTGGATAGCGATGAGCGATAGTCTGTGTGTTCTTAGTGTTGCTCCCGCTCACTCTCCCCCCTCCTTTCCCTACTCAGTTAGCATTATCTCTCTGTGTGTGCGTGTGTGCATGTGAGCCGTCCGCGTCCTTTTATTGTTGCTCCAGTGTTTTGCTGAGTTCTATCCCTGTCGTTTTCACTCCTTCTCCTGTCCCTGAGTCGCTGTGCGTCAGGAGAGTTTTCTGTTATTGTTTGTCGGCACAGGTGGTTCGTCTTTGGCCGGCTGGGGCTGAGTTAGGTCTCACCCTAGCCTGTCCCTCCGGTGCGCTCCCACCTGTGTCTGTTTGTCAGTACATGTTCAGTGTCTGTACTAACACTTCCCACTTTCATATTAACAGCTCCACTGTCGGTGAACTAACCATTTTTCTACCTGCCATTACTAACTCTCTCTCTTTATTTCCCTCCATCTCTCTCATTCCTCCCTAGGCTCGTTCCGTTGGCAGCCCCGTACAGTTCACCGACTATCCCTGCGCCCTTTTCTCCTTTTTTCCCCGTCTCCTTTCCCTGGCTATCCTCGCTCCAGTTTTCCCTTCCTGCCTCTTTAGGATTTTGGTTATTGGTTTGCTCGGGTTGTGCTCTGTTTCTCTGTTCACCCAGGTCCCAGTCTCCATTCGTTCCCGTCAGAGCCTCAACCCCATCCTCCTGCTCACACACACACACACCCTGCCACCTCACTGGTCTCTCAATAAAATTCCCACATCCTCATCTTCAGTACGCTCATTCAACAGTTCGTGACACACTGCTGATTTTGCAAGTTTTTCCTACCAAGAATGCTCTGCAATTTTTATCGTAGGTACACTTCAGACAAAATCTACAAATAAATCCATAAAAACTCATTGTATGATTTTTAAATTATTGAATTTCATTTTGTTAGAAAAAAATACGTTTTTGATACAACAGGAAAACCGCACTTAATATTTGGAACAGAAAACTGAAAATGACCAGGAATTGTGGCACTCTTCTCCATATAGATCTTCTCCAGATCTCTCAGCTTTCAGGGCTGTCGCTGGGAATTTCATAGACTACATAGACTTTCTATTGTGTTTAGGTCTGGAGACTGACTAGGTCACCCCAGGATCTTAAAATTCTTCATACAGAGCCACTTCTTAGTTTCCCTTTCTGTGTGTTTCAGGTCATTATCATGCTGGAAGACCTAGCCATAACCCATCTGCAAAGAGCTTACTGAGGGAAGGAGGTTATTGGCTAAAATCTCGCAATACATACCCCATCCATCCTTCTTTCACTACGCTGCAGTCGTCATGCCCCTTTGGCAGAAGAGCACCCCCATGCGTCAAGCTTTGGACATTGTTCTCATGCTTCATACCAAAAAGATCTATTTTGGCCTCATTTGTCCACAATGGTCTCCCATGCCTCCACTGAATCGTCCAGATAGTTATTGACAACCTTCAAATGGGCCAGGACATTTGCTGGCATAAGCAGGGGGACCTTGAGTGCCTTGCAGAATCTTATTCCATGAGGGTGTAGTGTATTGCTAATGTATTGCTAATCTTTGAGAATGTGCCCCCAGCTCTCTTCAGGTCATTGACCAGGTTCTCACATGTAGTTCTTGTCACGGTGTGTAAAGAGGACCCAATCATGCAGGAGACACGAGTGACTGTCAAACTAATATTTATTTATGCAAAAACAGAGGCTAAATAAGCTTAACTATGCTCTTTTAACTTAAAACCCCAGGCATCAGTACTTTGAGTGGCCACGGTGTGGCACCGGCCACAGGCTCAAGGAGGGTGGTGTCACTATGTTGCAACTTCTCCTAGACTTGAAAATAAGCAAGTTGAGCCTGGGGGCGCATTCTAATAATGCAGCAGAGCGAAGAGGAAGTGCGCTCGATAGGAGCGCTGAGGATTGAGCGTAGGGTAAAAGGAGAAGTCGCTTGCGATGAGGCGAATGAAGCCCTCTCTCTCCCTAACAGGAGCTAAATACCTCAAAGGGTTTCCCCTTCTACACATCTGTCGACTGAAAACGTCCCAGGATGTAACCGTCTATCTGATCGGATAGGCTCACCTTGTAGAAGAAAAGAAACCCGCTACCATAGCTTGCGAAGCTTGTAACACGACGGCGTGACAGCAAGTGCCACCGATGCGGCTGTTTAAGTAACGAGCAGCCCAGGTGGAGCTAGTTATTGGCCGTCGCCATTATTAGAATGCCTGTCCGTGTTGGTTCTGCAACTCCTGGGACACCAAGATGCAGCACTAGTGAACCTGGCTGCCGCAGGAACCCTTACAGTTCTGGAATGATTACGGACCTTTCCCAGAATCATCCTTACCCCATGAGATTAGACTTTTCATGGAGCTCCAGACTGAGGAAGATTGACAGTTGGCTTGTGTTTCTTGCATCTTGCATTCACTTGCCTGTTGTCCTGTAGCCCATCCCAGCCTTGTGCTGGTATACAATTTTGTCACTGGTGTCCTTAAACACCTCTTACGTCTTGGGCATGGTGGAGAGTTTGGAGTGTGATTGATTGTGAGCGGACAGGTTTCTTTTGTACAGGTAATGGGTATAAACAGATGCAATTAATACAGATAATGAGTACAGAATAGTAGGGTTTCTTAAAGAAAAACTACCAGGTCTGTGAGAGCCAGAATTCTTGCTAGTTGGTAGGTGATGAAATACTTATTTTATGCAATAAAATCGTAATTAATTACATAAAAATCACACCTAGTTATTTTCTGGAATTTGTTTTTAGATTCTTTTTAACAGTTGAAGCATACCTACATTGTTTGTAGGTGGGAGAACTTGCTGTAGAATCGGCTGTGTATTATCAAATACAGCGCCTTGCGAAAGTATTCACCCCCCTTTACATTTTTCACATTTTGTTACCTCACAACCTGGAATTCAAAGGGAATATT
>JAUZST010084984.1:0-12845 GCA_034779995.1 Parotocinclus haroldoi
TCTCTCTCTCTCTCTCTCTCTCTCTCTCTCTCTCTCTCTCTCTCTCTCTCTCTCTCCCTCTCTCTCCCTCTCTCTCTTTCTCTCTCTCTCTCTATATATATACATATATATTTATATATAATCTATGTATCTAAATATAATCTATGTATATATACTATAAATCTATAATCGATATATTTATATCTAATATATCTATAATCTATATATTTATATATAATATATCTATAATCTATATATTTATATCTAATATATATATAATCTATATATTTATATCTAATATATCTATAATCTATATATTTATATCTAATATATCGATTTAAACTGCTCATGGATCCCATAAGATCTGCTGGATAATCTGATCCTGTCCATGCCCCATCACTGTCAGTGTGTTTTGACCCTCTTGGGTGACCATACACCCTACTGAACACAATGTGAGTTTGCATCTCATTTGAATAATCGAGCAACTTTTCTTTACGTTTTCATTTTCTTTTCTCTTGATCCTGTTTGATGAAATCAAATCAAACGCTCCCTTTTTGAATCGCTTCATAACCATTTTTGGGAGCAGTACATACACACACACACACACACACGGTCTATCATGAGTGTCTGACACCTAGCTTCCTCTGATCTGCCGTTTCTCTCGTCTCTGCTCTGCAGCTGCTCTCCAGGCTGGTCTTTAAGGAGGTCCGTGGATGGTGTGGCTACAATGCAAGACAAAGAGGGTGAGAATTCACAGTCTGAGGCCAAAACTAGAAAATTGCCCTGTCCCTTGTTGCAGGTTGAAATGGGACACGATTAGGTGGACGGTTACTGCTTCCCCTTGTATGCAGTACTGGGCAAAAGTCTCAGGCCACCATTTGATCTGCTCTCCTTCTGAGAAAAATGTTTCCTTGACTGTTTCTTCCCAAAATCATTAATGATCAATTCTTTGAGGTTCAAGGTCTAGGCCTCCAGAAGAAGCTGCTGCCACGTGCTGCCGTTGATCAAGCGTAAGGGGAGGAAACGTTAAATATTTAAGACTGTAGGGGTCTGGGGGGTGGTTTGGGGTTTGGAGGGGGGTGGGGGGGGTGACTGAAATGTTCCTAAGTTTGCCAGTTGTGTCATAACAAAGAGACCCAGAATGAACTGTCCGGCCAGTACGCCGTTGCCAAAACAGTTGGGCGCCTAATCTCGTGGTGGCCTAAGACTTTTGCCCAGTGCTCTTCACGGACCTTTAGCTCCTGCTAGTCCTACTTTGTCACTAATCAGCGCTGCTCATGTTAGAAATCCGACTGAATCCGAAATGAACCGTTGATGCATGAGCGATCCGTTTTTTGTTTGTTTGTTTTTTTTATATTTTTTTTCCCCCTTGGCTTGATCCTGCCGTCTCATTTCAGGTTCAAAGAGATCTGAGGCTCCTGAATGTCGCACCTGCAGCCGAGACGCAATTTCCTGGTCCGTCGCACAAAGGGCGCTTTTTGTGAGGCGCGCGGTATTGGCCGTTTTATTCCAACGCGGGACTCTTTTATTCTTTTATCCCTTTTTTTAAAAAAAAAAACAGACCAGAATAAACCTCAGCAGTGTGATGAAATGATAATGAATGGAATATGGATGCGGGGTGGTAATTGGGGGGGAAGGGGGGTGTTACTCGGTCGTCTGATGTCGAGAGATGAGAGAGAGAGAGAATCGGAGCTCCTCTGTTTGGAACCCGTTTGTTGTTTGTTTGTTTGTTTAAATCGACCAATGCCTGATTTTGTGCTGTTTTAATCATTAAAGTATGCGAGCGCTGCATCCTTGCTTTGATCTCGACCTTGTTTCTATGGTTACACGCGTCAACGCTCTTCCTCGTTCGTTCGGGCCGGGATCTCGGACCGGGCACCCGGCACAAGCCCCTAACGCGCTTGTCAGACACGCTCCCTCCGCGCGAGTGAGTGGACTTCGGTATCGCCTTTGGCCTCGAGAGAGGATTGGTGTTTTGGAAGTGTGCAACGAAAAACAATAAACAGAGTGCAATCATTTCGAAGGGCCGCCGAGTCGTGTTTTTTTTTTTGTACGTGAAATGTTTTTGTTGTTTACTTTCTCAGAAACGTGCGAACTGGCACATCGGTGTGAGCGAAGGGGGAATAAATGAGGGGGACAAAAGGAGAAGGGATACGTTTTAAACCAGTGGCGTTGTGATGCTTTGCCCAGCCTCGGACTCGACTATAAACTGCAGTGCGTGTGTAAACTGTCCCGCAGTCCCACATTTGCAATAAATGCCTTTGTGTGTGAGCGAGATCCGGGCTACGGTAACTCGAGGGAACAGCGGATGGATCAGAAAAGGAGCGTTGCTGAACCTTGAGGCGGGTGGGCCACGCCAGGAGCAAAGCAAGTCCGAGTCCTCAGCCGTGTCGCGGTCCAGCTTGCCGCTCCTGGTGTAGAAGTGTTTTTTATTTCTTTCCTCGTCAATATTGGCCTTCCTGATACCCATCGATTGTAGGTCAAATCTCAGTCCCAGTGCTGTCTCTGACTTCTGACCTTTACGTCCACCGACCTCGAACGTAACTCCCTTCCATGGAGCAGGTCGCGTCAGTGGTACGAGGTACGAGTACGGTGGCCCTGCAGCGCAAACCCTTCCGCATGCCCAGGCAAAAACGTGGACATGGAACGTCTGCTGCGTCTTGTTGACTCCAGGTCGGACAGGGCGCCTACTGGTCTGCGTTGCTTGTCTTGGAGCAAAAAAAGCACTCCGGGCGTTGCACCCAGTGGGTAAAGTGGCCGAAAAGTGTACAAACAGTGCTCTAAAAAGCAGTTGCCCCTCCCGAATTTGTAGCTATGCACGTGGGTTGGAAACGCAGCCCTTCACAATGGGTTTTGGGTCCGCCTCTGGCTCCCTGTATGACTCTGGGGGCTTGGTACGTTCCCATCCTTGCCCAGGCTCCACCCACGGCTCTCGCCTCCTGAACCCCGGGCTTCCCTCTGCGTCAGTGAGCTTAAAGCCTGCTGAAGGTGGATGGCAGATACGCAGGTGGGTCTCCAGCACTGTTTAGTGCTGTACTGCAGTTATTCCAGCTCTTCTCAACCTCTTAAGATCTTTGTTTGTTTGTGTGTGTGTGTGTGTGTGTGTGTGTGTGTGTGTGTGTGTGTGTGTGTGTGTGTGTGTGTGGTTGCTTCTCCGAAGGAAAGTTAGCAAAATCTGCTTCTTCTGAACGGTCGTCATGGGCTCCAGCTCCTCATCCTACGCTCCGAAAACCATCTACCTGGACGTGAACGGGAAGGTTCAGAGGGTAAGAACCGCCTCGTGCGCCTGTAACGTGTCTGGGTGAACGTCTGTACCTGTGGGCAAAACCGTTTCGCATGTTCTCACCAGCTAACTCTGTTAGTATGGCATACGATTCGTTCCACTCCACCTGATTTGAATTCTATGGAAAACCTTTTCTTTAGGTTGTCGTGGGGCTTTGCGAGGCTGACAGAATTGTTTTCACCCAGTGATCGAGACCGAGTCCAAAATCCGAGGAGAAAGAAGCATTTATTTGGTTACGTCCATGAATAAACCAAAACATATGAGGAAACACCTCGTCCCGAAAACAGAGAGGAGGTCGGAATCCCAACCTTCTGGACACGGAGGCCCTATTTTAAAGGCCATCCCTCATGAGAATGCTTAGCCAATACATTTCATTCGTATTATCCTGAACGCAAATTATATGTGACCAACAGGTGTCATACATTCGTTACTTTTAGACACCTTCTGCACGGAATCGATCTAATTTCCCATGGTTACTGGCATAGAAAATCAGCATCATACCCAAGGTTAGCCAGACTCTCTGATTCAAAATATTTCAGTTCGGTTTCCAAAACACCTGCAACTTCCGGATAATAAGTGTCTCCTAGCTCAGCTTTTAACACAACAACTTGGTCTGTGTATACAGATAAGCACTGCCACGTTTACGTTTTACAACGTTCATGCGCCACACGTGCACTTGTTTCTCTGGGGGCTGTTTCTCCCCGGGATGGTATCAATGACCTTCTCTCTGTCTTTACAGAAAGAATCATCCAACTCATTTTGCTCATATAGGCTTCATATTAATTGTCTTAACTTTACTTATTTAATAACCTGTTATTTTGCCGGCATCCAATATTCCCCGAGGTTAGAGAACAGTCCCTTTATCTCATCACGGCATTTCAGGTTGTCCCGTTTGAGCAGTTACAAGCCGCAAGTCCTTCTGCTCCTGTTGGACTAGTTTGAGCCGAATGCAGAGCTTAGAGTAGCCGGTTCACTGCTGGCTCGCTTCTAAGAGGTGAAATTGGGATTAAACTCCTCCACGACCCCGTGCACTCTATGGAACGTCGTAGGTGAGGTAAAAAGATCACGTCTTGATTCTCCGTCTGTTGGTGGCAACCAAACCGATAAAAAAACAAAAAAAAACAAACCAAAACGATCACCTTTACGAAGCACATTGTGAGCACGCTGAGGACTCTTGCAGCACCGTCAACCAAACGTGAGCCTGGTGGTCGCTGGGGCCTGGTGACATGACCTTGTTGAGTCACAGGTGTCACATCCACCTGCCGAGAGCTGCCCCCGAGAGGTCTCAGTGGCTGGCTGGGTCTGTTTGTTTTCATTTTGAGAGCAGAAATCCATCGCAAAAACCGGATCTAATGTTCAAATCCGTGAGCTCTAATATATCTTTAGCCTTTCCGCCGTTTCCCTTCCGCTTCCCTTCCAACCCTAACCCTTAAAAAAACATCTTTGTACAAATTTCCTATACGTTAAGTTGATTCTAATCTTATTTCCAGACCAGGAAACGGGTCCATATGGTGACTGCAGCGCCGTTTAAACAATGGCATGTCTAATGTAAACGCAATGGGTTACAATGCAATATCTAATTTAATGGTGGCCTAAGACTTTTGCACAGCACCGTGTTTGGAATTTAAGTGCGATCGCAGCAGGGGCAGCCGAAGCACGCATGTTGGCAGGTTATTCTTAAGCGAAGCAGTGTGATGTTTAAGTCATGACCCGTGATCCTTAAACCTTCTTGCTCAGAGGGACGAATTTGCATCAGCTGCTCCATAAAAGGAGAAGCCTGGTGCATCCTGGTGCCATGGCTTCCCCAGGTAACGATGGAAATGAAAAACGGGTTTTGCCAGTTCCGGACCCTCATTGAACATGGCCTAGTACGGTGAGCGCGAGGCGCAGGGGGGTATCCAGCACGAGACGCTTCTCCGACTTTCTGTTGCTTTCCGTTCTTCTTTAGGTGATCTTCAGTCGGCACTGCAGTCCGTGCGACATCCGCGAGCTTCTCTGTACGTCGTCCAACATCGCCAGGTCCGTAACGTTTCCTAACGAACGATTTCAGAATCCGTGAACGCGCTCTTACGCGACCGTGCGTTTGCAGAAACACGCCTATACTGCTGGTGGACGCGGAGGGAGCGCTGATCTCCATCGATCCCACGATGCCCAGCAACACAGCCAAGTAGCTGTTTATTAATCACGAATTAAATATCGAGCTACTGCACGAGCAATACAGAGACGGTGCCTACACACACATCTAACAGATGTTGTTTCGGTTTGCAGCAACTTATACAAGGTGTTGCCCCATTCCAGTCAAGGAGGAGGTGAGCAAGTTTTTTTTGTGTGTGTGTGTGTGTGTGTGTGTGTGTGTTTGAATTTTTTTTGAAAAAGGTTTTTTTAAATGAAGAAGGTGCCATAACTGAATCAGAAATATATATATATATATTTTTTTTTTTTTTGCATTCGTTCATTATCTTCCGCTTAATCCACACGGGTTCATGGGCCAGCTGGTGCCCACTTGGCAACTTGGTGCCAGGGCAGGAACAACCCTAGACGGGACGTCAATCCATTGTAGGGCACACACACACAGTCACACACCACTTTAGAGGATAACACGCATGTCTTTGGACTGTGGGAGGAAACCGGAGTACCCGGAGTAAACCCACACAGACACGGGGAGGGCGTGCAGACTCCACAGAGAGAGTAACCAGGCCGCCCCGCCCTGGGATTGAACCCGGGACCTTTTTTCTGTGAGGCATAGAGCCCCCGTGCCGGCCCTACAGGAAATACAAATCTGTCTTATATACATCTAATTCATGACTGATTTGTGGAAGACGGCGCACACCTGTATTATGGTTGTTTGGTTGCGATGGACGTTTCTTTAGGATTATCTAAAATGCTTTCGAATCCATGTCGGTTCCAATTAGTGCTGTTTGTGCGCGTACAACTTTTCGAAATGTATCCAGATGTTTGCTTTTGGCTCACAAAGCGATTTTGTTGCTCTTGCATTACGAGAACAATTTAGCACCGTCGTTCGGTGCAGGCATTTGGTCCCGTAACCCATTCAAGTGCCAATGTTCAGGGTCTAGCTGTTCCCAAATGGATACCGATTGTCTTCCGTTCACCTTCTGCAGCCCCTCCCTTATTTATGTTTTATGAATGTTCAAAATGGCAGATTTTGGGTGTTTGTTTTTATTTATTGCCTCCACTACGCAATGCAGCCGTTTTTTGGGATTCCTGACGTCTGGATCGATTTACTAACCGGCACCCGTTACCCGTCTTCTCCTCCTTCCCGTAGAGAAAGAAGACATGTTCCAGAACGTTCTCTCGCAAGTGGCGGAGCAGTTCAGTCGGTAATACGTTCAGCCGCCCTACACGCTTGCCTTCTCGTTCGTATCACGCTCGCCGCTGTGACGGTGACACTGTGCTAACTTAAGGTCTCTGGATCAGGGCTTTCAGGATAAACGAGCTGAAGACGGAGATGACCAACAGGCTGGCCATGCTGGAGAAGAGAGTCGAACGTGAGCCTCGAGCCGCCTTGCTTATGCGCGTGAACGGCTAATCAGACTGCCCGCCAGTAGCCTAAAGGTGCTGTCATTTTTGCAGTGGAGGGCCTCAAGGTGGTGGAGATCGAGAAGTGTAAGAACGATATGAAGAAACTCCGGGATGAGGTGACGTCTAAAGGCGGAGCAAGGTAAGGCGGCGGCACAAACCCGGCCCTGGATAAAGGGGACGTTGGACTGTTCCCTTTGATTGGGCAGGGGAACCCTTACAGGGGTCAGTCAAGTCAAATCAGATTTAATTAGAAAGGGCTTTTGTTTGGAGTGTGCCCCAAAAAGCTGTCTCCGAAAAAAAGGTTACCTCGGGCGAGTTACCACTCGACTCCGAGTCCGTCTCGGCGATATGGAATGAGTCCGAGACCAGTAAGAGTCCAAGTCGAGACTGAGCGTGTTCGTTTAGGACGTCTGAGACTGGAGTAAGTCGAGCGCCGCTTACCAATGCTGATTTTTTTTTTTGAACAGAATGACCTGCAACTGCAAGTACAACTTTACCGACGACGGGAAGAAACTCTCTCCCAGACGTGACGTCCCAAGTTATCCTAAGGTAACAACGCATGTACCTCCCTTAAAGTTCTCTCATCATCTGGACTGAAGCTCGTTTCGGTGACCAAACTGGGAGAGAAACACACAGTGGCCGCACAGGATGTAACGCTTTTGTTTTGCCTTCCTCTGTCTCCGCAGTACACGCTTTCTCAGGAGACCATCGAGGCTTTAAAGAAGCCCACGTTTGACGTGTGGCACTGGGAACACAACGAGGTTTGCCACCTTTATCTGTACAGCCGTGGCCTAAAGCTTTCAGAATGGCACCAGTTTGGATTTTCACAGCGTTTGCTGCCTCCGTTTCTTTCAAACCGTTTGACAGATGTCTATATGGTATCATGAAGTACAGTTATACAGAAGTACAGATACATCTAGCTTAAGCGAAGGCTCAATATTTACGGCGTTGAGCCTTCTCCTTCAAGACAAAGAAGAAGGCAATTCGTCTCGGCATGCTCGATATCGGGGATTGAGGCCACAGGTTTTGAGATGGGGGATTGAGATCCGGGGAGTTTCCTGGCCATGGATTTAAAATTTCAAAGTTTTGCTCACCGAGCCACTTGGCTATCAGTTTTTCCTTGTCACCTGGTGCTCCATCATTGCTAGAAAAGCTTTTGCTCATCCCCAAATTACTCCCGGATCGTTGGGAGAAGTTGCTCTTGGAGGATGTTTTGATATTATTACTTATTCATGGCACTGTTCTTGGGCTAAATTTGGAGTAGCGACCCCACACAGGAATGTTTTCAGGATGCCTTGCTGTTGGCACGGCACAGGACTCGTGGTAGCGCTCATCTTTTCTTCTCTGGACAATCGTTTTTCCAGATGTCAGAGAAAATAACTGTACCCCAGTTCCTGGGTACCCAGTACCTGCAGTCCAATCCCTATACCTCCTGCGGAATACAGGTCTGTCCTTGGTGTCTTTCTTGGCGAGAAGTGGCTTCTTTGCTGCCCTTCTGGACACTAAACCATTCCCCAAAAGCCTTCTTCTCACTGTGTGTTCAGATCCACTTACACTTGCCTTTGACCATTTCTGAGCAAAGGGGTGGGGGTGACCCGATCTCGTGGCTGCTTCCTCTCTAGGAGACGGACGCTTGCTTGACATTCTTGGGCGCCGTGAAGCCTTCTTCCCTCCAATGAACCATGTCTTTGAAGTTCCTGATGATTTGAAGCATGGTTGATCGTCTTGCAAGCAGCAACGTCCTTGTCTGTGAAACCCTTTGCGACTGCACTTGTGTGCACGTGTGCTTGGCGGTAACCACGGGTATCATTTAAAGCAACAAATCTGTTCATCTAATAAGCATGGCAGAGTGATATCAGCTGTCTTGTCCTCATTAACCTTTTCTCCCGTGCCTACAAGATTGTAGGTCTATAATGCAGTAACCTTTTGTGTTGAGATCATTTTCGTGGCAGGGAATGATTTTGCAAGGAATTGGACTTCATCTGATCACAGTCTAGAGTCAATAGAAATTCCCATGATAAAATCTGACGCAGCAAAGTTTGCGAAAAAAAAAAACCCCAAGCAAATTTGTGCCATTTCTCAAAACCTTGCCACGACTGTATATTCCAATGCCGTATTGCCTGTATTGACTCTGTTTGCGATGTATTTACTTTTCTTTCTCTGGTTTACCTTGACTGGATTTAGATGTTAAGCTGCCTGGAGTACATGTACCATGACCTCGGGCTGGTCAAAGAGTTTAACATGAACCCCATCACGCTCAAGCGCTGGCTGGTAAGATTCCAAACACTTCTCCTACATTCTTGCGTTCGCTTGGGTGACAAAACAGATGTTCCCTAGATGGTCCGTTCCTTGCTTACAGGGGCACCCCCAGGTCTGGGTCACATGACCATAAATTAAACCCTCAATCCGAAGTGCACCAGAGACTCTACGCCTCTGGCAAGGCGTAACACCCGCCGTAGGGTACTGTTCAAAAGTCTTAGGCCACCGTTACATTTGTTGTTTTAGCAATGGCTTAACGGCCACGTGTGACATATTGGCGACGACTGGACCCAGTCTGTATTCCTCTCTTCCAGTGACCTTTGTTCCAATCTCTGTGGGTTTTGGCATATCTTAGCCATTTCACCCTACTCCCCTACTTTCATGTCTGCCAGCCTTTTAAATGACCAATCCTGATCAAGAATCTCTAGACTGTAGACTGTGAACTTGGCAACCAGAGGAAGCTGCCTGCTGCTGCTGTTGCTCAAGCGTAAGGGGAGGTCACACTAAATACTCGCCCTACTGTACCCTGTAGAACTTTATTTTTAGTACTGTATACAAATGTCACGTGTTATATCATTATGAGAGACGTAATTCTATATGCTATTGCTAAGACAGTGTATCTCATCTAATGGTGGCCTAAGACTTTTGCATAATCCGGTATGCACCGATCTGTGTTAATTATGGCCGTTACCAAAGGTGTCAAGGACCCACGTGAAATGGCGTCTGGTGGTGCCGGGAACTCCTTGGCCTTACGCTTCGGAGCAACCATGCACAACCTCAAAGTTGCCTCATAACTGGCCTACATCACCTCGCCAGGGGTGGAATACAACCCGGGCACGCTCAGCACTGTAAAACTGGGGCTCTTACCTGCTAAACCAGCCTGATTTGTATCCCGCCTCCAGCAAGGTAGAACACAGGCCTGGACTTATCAAGCCACTGTTTCCAGGCACCTGACCCTGTCTGTTCATTCGGGGTGCCCCCGCGTGACAGCCGTATTAGCACGAGAGGACATTTTTATTACCGCCCGCCCCTTTAACGTTGTCTTTAATCAATTCCAGCTGGCCATCCAGGAGAATTACCGGGACAACCCATTCCACAACTTCCGCCACTGCTTCTGCGTCAGCCAGATGATGTACGGGATGATCCACCTGTGCAACCTGCAGGTCTGTGCGTCAGTTCCCAAAGTTCACGACGAGGTAGAATTCATTCGAGGTGCGTTCACTAAAGACCCCCTCCACGCCCTGAGTGATGGGCTAAGCCCTCAATTCGAATTTAGGCTCCAGACCCCATGATCCAATCCCCTCATGCCTTGGCCCTGACCCTGACCGTGTTCTACCCCATTAGAACAGGCCTTTATTTCTTGTAGGAGAAGCTGACCATGACTGACATGTGCATTCTGATGACGGCAGCAGTGTGCCATGACCTCGACCATCCAGGATACAACAACACGTGCGTACCTCTCACATTTCTCACTTGCTCAGCTCACTCGGTGGGGTGGCACCGCCGCCCCACAGCAAGAAGGTCCCGGGTTCAAGCCCAGGGCGGGGTGGCCTGGGTCCATTCTGTGTGGAGCATGTCCTCCCCGTCTGTGTGGGTTTACTCCGGGTTCTCCGGCTTCCTCCCACAGGCCAAAGACGTGCGTCTTAGGTTAATCGGTGTCTCTAAAGTGGCCCTAAAGGGTGTGACTGTGTGGCGCTCCGTCCCAGAGTTGCCGGGTGGGCACCGGCTGTCCCGCGGCCCCATGGGGATTAAGCGGAAGAGAATGAATATTTGGACGGATATTTTTTTTAAAAAAACATTTGAATTTGTACTGTTTCTTTTCCTTTCATAATCAGATATCAAATCAATGCCCGGACGGAACTGGCCGTCCGCTACAACGACATCTCTCCGCTGGAGAACCACCACTGCGCCGTCGCCTTCCAGATCCTCGCCATGCCCGAGTGCAACATCTTTGCAAACATCGAACTCGAGTCCTTCAAACAGATCCGTCAGGTCCCTAACCTGTAGATTGAACCTTTAACTCACTCCACTCCTCCTCCTGCTGCTGTTTGTCTAATATGCTTTCCACTACAGGCGATCATCACGCTGATACTGGCCACGGACATGGCCAGACACGGAGAGATACTAGATTCCTTCAGGCAGAAAGTGGACAACTTCGACTTCACCAACGAGGAGCACGTCAAATGTGTAAGCGCTGTCATTACCAAAAAAGGGGAGCTGGGTGTAAATGACGTCAGTGTGGGATGCCCACCCAACAACTATGGGCGCAAGGGCAGGAGCCGATCCGTGGTAGCGCACATGCACACAGTCACACACTAAGGGCCACTTTAGAGGATAACACGCATGTCTTTGGAGTTCGGGAGGACGCCGGGGTACCCGGAGTAAACCCACGCAGACTCCACACAGTAAGGATTGACCTTATTGCTGTGCGACAGCGGTGCCGCCCACAAAATGTGTTCATTAATTTCATTCATTCATTCACTATCTTCTGCTTAATCCACACGGGGTGTCGCGGGCCAGCCGGTGCCCACCCGGCAACTCTGGGCGCAAGGGCAGGAACAACCCTAGGCGGGGTACCAATCCATCGTAGGGCACACACACACAGTCACGCAGTCACACACTAAGGGCTGCTCTAGAGACACCGATTAACCGAACACGCATGTCTTTGGACTGCGGGAGGAAACCGGAGTACCCGGAGTAAAACCCGCGCAGACACGGCGAGGACATGCAGACTCCGAACAGCAAGGACCCAGACCGCCCCTGCCTGGGATTGAACCCGGGACCTTCTTGCTGCGTGGCACAATATTTGTTGAACGAATTTCCATTTCGATTTTTGCCTTTCTCTGTTCATTACGTTTTCCTGTCCGTTCGTCTTCCTTCAGGACTAACTGTGGAGAAATCTCGCACGTCGTCTCGAGTCTAATCTAGCACCCAGTCTAGCCTTTTTACGGCATTTGATCAGTAAAATAAATTCCATGTTCCTTTGACTCGCTAAAAGCACGTGGCAGGGCCCGCGTGTCGATCGGTTGGTTGTTCGGCGCCGTTACCGTCGTTAACGTTGTCGCTCTGCCGTCTGTGCCGGTGCAGCTGAAGATGGTCTTGATCAAGTGCTGTGACATTTCCAATGAAGTCAGACCCACCGAGGTGGCCGAGCCCTGGGTGGACTGCCTGCTGGAGGAGTACTTCATGCAGGTAACGCAGCCGGTTTGTACAAGACTGATAAGCACAGTAACATAACCCTGATCGGCATAACCACACAAACCGTTTGAGTTTGTCTCGATGTTCCAACTCTAACTTTCAATCCAGAGCGACCGAGAAAAGTCGGAGGGGCTCCCTGTGGCTCCGTTTATGGACCGGGACAAAG
Organism: Parotocinclus haroldoi; assembly: GCA_034779995.1. Classification (NCBI taxonomy): domain Eukaryota; kingdom Metazoa; phylum Chordata; class Actinopteri; order Siluriformes; family Loricariidae; genus Parotocinclus; species Parotocinclus haroldoi. The sequence continues at coordinate 12,426 of JAUZST010084984.1, forward strand.
TGACCAAGCCGACGGCGCAAATCGGTTTCATCAAATTCGTCCTCATCCCCATGTTTGAGACGGTCATGAAGGTAGCCGAGCTCCGGTAGAGATAATTATGTCGTGGGTAGGGAGGTTAGAAGGTCCGCCGAGTTTCTGCATCAACACAGCCCTTGGAGGGAACAAGCGAAACGAATGGGAATGTGGTCCAAATCATGCGTCCTGTTAACACGGTCATGGCTGACTGAACTCCAAACGTGCGTGAAAGGTGGAAAAACGGAGGCTTTCCACATTGCGGGACGTCTCGCCAACCGTTAAGGACGGCGGTGGTGTGAAAAGGGTATCAAACCCGAAAACCTCAAAAAAAAGAGGGGCGGGGGGGGGGGGGGGGTTCGGACAAATAAACACCCAAAGGGCTGCGCGCGGGCGTGTGGGTGTGTG
>JAUZST010084994.1:0-46351 GCA_034779995.1 Parotocinclus haroldoi
GAGATATAGAGAGAGAGAGAGAGAGAGAGAGAGAGAGAGAGAGAGAGAGAGAGAGAGGGAGACAGAAAGAGAGAGAGACAGAGAAAGAGGCAGAGAGAAAGAGAGAGACAGAGAGAGAGGGAGACAGAGAGAGAGACAGAGAAAGAGGCAGACAGAAAGAGAGAGACAGAGAGAGAGAGAGGGAGACAGAGAAAGAGGCAGACAGAAAGAGAGAGACAGAGAGAGAGAGAGAGAGAGAGAGAGAGAGAGGGAGACAGAAAGAGAGAGAGAGACAGAGAGAGAGGCAGACAGAAAGAGAGAGGCAGAGAAAGAGGCAGACAGAAAGAGAGAGGCAGACAGAAAGCAAAAGAGAGAGAGAGAGAGAGAGAGAGAGAGAGACAGAGAGAGAGGCAGACAGAAAGAGAGAGAGAGAGACAGACAGACAGACAGACAGGGAGAGAGGGGCGTTTGGGGAGAGAGAGAAGCTCGTCTGTTGGTTGTTGACAATATTCATGTGAGTCAAGCCAAAATACACAGTTTACTTTATTGGAACGTCAAGGCAAGAAACATCCAATTAAATAAAAAAATCTAGGTGCTGAGGGCTGATGATTTTATTCCGACATTGTACATTTGTCTACGACAGTGCAATCGCTTTAAAAGTATTTATTGTAAGGCCAACATTAGTAACACATTGATCTTCGCAATCTAAAATAAAACCAAAACCGAACTCATTGAATCAGTGTGAGAAAATAGAAATCCGGTATAGAAGCAAAAGATGCACCAATATGCATGGATCTTTGTTACTTAATCGCATTTCAGCCATATGAATCGTAATCAAATTAAATCATGAAGTACCTAGAGAATCCTGCCCCAAGTATTGAGTGCTGAGGAGGCCAGGTGTTTGCCCTTTAGCACGCTAGTCTATTAGCTTGTGTGACCGGCCGCTTTGTGATCAAACTGGTGATGCTTCTAGGTACTTCACAATAGGAGAGTATTTGTTTGTACAGTTGATAAGGGAAGCTTAATTAGGGCAGAATCTTTTTACTACTGATGTTTGTTTTGAAGAAAAGCTTAATTTTCTGCAGTATTTGTTACTGAAACCATGTTGTTTGGTAGTGAACAACCATGAGATTGAAGTTATGTGTGGTGGAGAAAGTCCTTATTTAAGAGCAGACTTAAGACAGAAATAAGTAAAGCCCTTGTTAGAGTGGGTGATGTCCCTCCTTGTTGATCTTCTTAAGAGACTTCATCCTTCTGGAGCCGGGCCTGGTCCATTAGTCTGATTAGCCATTCTCTGGCGAACATGAGCAAAAGAGAGACAACGAGTACTTTGACCATGCCTTTAGCTGGGAGAATAACCAAAGCTGCAAAGGCAGTGTGCTTGTGTCAGTGTATGAGAAGCTGCCAAGAGAAAGGACAAGGGGGCAGAGTGAAGGAGAACACACGAGAATGAAATAGGACTAAAGTCTGCTTTATGCTTCATTGCCAACATGCTTTTGATAGGGACTTCAAATAGATGAAGTCGAGGCTCTCAGTAAAAATCTGTGTCTGAAATGCAATTTTAAAACTCCCTTCCAGACTTTCCATTGACTGTCAGTTATTTCTAAAGCCATGAATTAAGCACCAGCTTTGCATTGCTCCATGCAGTGATGCATGAGGCACTAATACAGCTGTCAGAATGAAAAATAAAAATCTATAGTAAGCACCAAATATACTGCTCAAAAAAAGAAAGGGAGCACTTTGTACACATTGTGTTGTTTAAGTGTTCCCTTTATTTTTTTGAGCAGTATACATTTTACTATGCTACCATGAAAAGGTGCTATTTGTACTACAGGTATCCAGCATTTAACAACCACATTACGTTCTGTGAAACAGGTTGTTAACCGAAATTCTCATAAATCCGTCAGAGCTATTGCTGAAAACACGCTTGGAGTGTTACCATCTCCACAGGATCCGGAGCCTAAACTCTTATACATACCACTTCCTCTAGGAAATCACAACACCAGAGTTCTTTAGCTGGGATTTTACACTTCAGAACTGAAATTAGAATTATCCTGTCAAAACCTTTCTTCAGAACAGATTTGGAGAACGAGGTTTGACTACACTACAATTTGGTCGGAGGAAAAGGCTTTTATTATCTTTCAACTAGCAGAACAAAGATATTACACGTGGTTTCATTTTGATTATTTATTTTGATAATTCATAAGTATATTTATATATGCTATACGGCTAAAAGTATGTAGACATCCCTTGTAATTAAATCTGTTATTTCAGCTGAAGTAACTGATAACAGGTTCATAATATGAAGCAGACATGGAATCTTCATAGATAAATATTGGCAGTATAATGGGGTGTACTGAACAGCTTACTGATTCTCAGGACAAAGTTCATAAAGAAACGATTGGCCAGCTTTCATAAAGAACTTGAACTGAGACATTGAGCCATTGACCTTTGAGGTTAATTGAAATGCCAAAGGTTTACTGTACGTCAGTCACATTACAGTTATGTTAAAAAAAATCTAGTGGAAAGCTTTTAAGAAGACTGAAAGCTGTTGTCAAGTCAGATTTATTTATATAGCACTTTTCACAATGGAGCATTGTCTCAAAGCAGCGTTCCAATATTATATTATCTTAAAAGGCCAATACCAAAATTGAACAAGCCTATGGTGACAGGGGCAAAGAAAAATATAGAATATATATATATGAATATAGAAGGAAGAAACCTTGGGAGGACCAAGACTCAAAAAGGGGCCCATCCTCCTTGGGTGGCCTAGATATTGTGGCAGCAAAGGGGGGCAACTCAGAACTAATACCTCATTATTTGTCCACAAATGTTTGACATAGAGTGTATTTACTGTATTTTATAATTTGCATTCTGGATGTAAAGATATTTCTAGTGTAGCCCTGGTTTTAGGACTGTAGAATGACTTCAGTCGAGCCTGTTAATACAGTTTCTTGCCCATCACCATATATCAGCTAAGCTATCAGGTACACATAAGCTTTAAATGATGTGTTGAGTGAGTGCAAAGTGCAGGAGGTTGAATCAGGTTGTAATGAATGTTGTTTTCACAATGTAGGAGCTGCAGAAGAATGGAAAGATCTCAATCTCCAGCCTGAACGGTAAATCCGAGGCCCAAACAGACTTAAACGGAGAGGACGAAGACGACACTCTGGCTGAGGGTAAGTCTGTGTGCATATGTTGGTGACATTTTGTGTAAGGTTTTTGCCAATAACTGTGCATGTTCTGAAATGTGGCAGCACACCAAAGACAAATGTGCTTATTTCTTACAGTCTTGGGAACATTTCACCATTTCTGCATGCTCCTCAGTTCATGCTTCTAAAATACAAGCTTGTGTCATAAATACGATGTGTGAACATACTCCCAGTTTTATACAGTCTGTATTGGACTACAATTGGAAGCATTGACTGTATTAGTCAATGTGTTTACAAGCACTTAGTAATCTGATAAGTACAGAAAATGAGACTTGCCAGTAATCTGATCAATGTGTTTGTGCGCACTTGAATAATCAGATAATGGGAAATGTCCAGGTTTACATGATAATAATAATAATAATAATAATAATAATAATAAGAAGAAGAAGAAGAAGAAGAAGAAGAAGAAGAAGAAAAAGAAGTCACATTTCTATAGCACCTTTCAAAATTCCATAGTCGCTTAGGCACATGAGTTAGGTGATAATTTGATTTCTGCTTGGCAACCAACCAATAATCTCACAAAAAGATGTGAAATAAGCTCAGACTTCAATACTTTTCGACTTAATTTTCTTAACACATACTGTGTTTCTGTTTCTGCGTCTCCATAGATTGTCTAATAGCCAATTACCTGACACTGCGTTTATTTCCGGGGTTGCCAGATTCTGTGAGTTAAAAGACAACAAGGTCTATGGAAAATAATTTGAAAGGTAGGGAAGTGGACCTGGCTAACATGGTACATTCAGAAAGTGAGTTAAAATCCAGCTCTCTTGATTGGATTTCTTAATCCAATGTCTAAACTGGAGTATGTTGTATTCATGACCACTTGAATAATAAGATAACTGCAGAAAAACATATAGTCAGAATATATATGCTCACAAAAATTATGGGATACTTCAAAATGAAATCTCTAATAATGACATATCTCCTAATTTTTGTGAGCAGTGTATCTGACTGAAGAGCCCTTAAAGAAGAAGAATTTAGTAAAAATATGCTCTTTGGTATATTGGATAACTTATAATATTATGTTTTTAACAAACTTATTGAGTCCGTGCACCTCAAGTACACATTACAGCAAAGGGGGAACATATATAAAAAAGAATATATCTTATATATGTTTTCAGTTTAAAAAATGCAAAATAGAAGCATTTCACTGGTGGCCTGTGGTGCACCACAGGGCCAGTTAGATAGCCTATACTATAATATACACAAGTCAATGGAAAATCCCAATAAAGATAACAATATAAAGACTGTTTGTGTGCATGTGTGTGTGTGCGTCTGTGAACACTCATTGTGTGGTACCCAGTGGTCCCAAATGGGCCACCCAACTGTTGTATTTGTGGACTGAGGGTGATCTTTATCTAAAGCTTCTTATTGCCCTCTGTCTCTGCACTCAAAGCCAGAAGGGACACCTACTGAGAATATACTACATCTCACTACAGGAATGTGTGTGTGTGTGTATGTGTGTGTGTGTGTGGTTATGTGAATGTATGTTGTGGATAAGAGAAAGTTTGTTTCCACTTAGGTTTCAGATCATTTGAAGGGGCAGGTATTACACAGTGGAGTTGTATCCGGAGATGGTATGATGGTCCCATACAAACTACACCACAGAAGCCGGATCATTTAGGCTGTGCTGAAAACTGTCACAGATAGTGCCACCTATCTCACATGATTTACGCCAGGGGTTTCAAACCCAAGTTCCTAAGGGCTGTTTAAGATTTGTGTTCTTTCCTGAGATTAATTAACACCGCAATAAAAATAGGCACTAAGCACTATAATAAAAGGGTGAACACATTGTAGTAAATCCCTTGAACTCTAATATAATACACTCATTCTGACTTTCAAAAGTAACCCATACTAAGCGATGGGGTATTCCATTCTGACGTAGTCGATAAAATCAATACTTTATTACGCTGTATGCACTCATGTGCACTACAAGACAGAGAATTTGAAATCTCCAGGCATGAGTAGTGACCTACTCGATAATGTCATCTCATTTAAGGTGCTATTGTGGCCGATACATAGCTTTTAGTGCTGAGTGACCAGAGTTGCTCTAATGGTGCAGCATCTTAGGAAAATACCTTACTGTGGAGCCGAAATGTAAAGCCTGTAAGACGGTCCAGGTTTGACACTGGTTCCTCCTGAGAGCATCGAGAAGGCCTTACTTTCTCCTGACTCTGTACTGTCCAAACTCAGCAGTAGGTCATTTTACCTATCTCCACAGCTCTGCCTACAGCTGGAGTGGCCTCTGTTTATTTGTTCTTTTGCCGCCTTTAAACTTTTGACGAGCTGTTTCCCTCTGAAAATATTTAGCGAGCCATGACCCAGTGGAGCTTCAGAGGGGCCTGCGCGCAGTTTAAATGAACTTATCTTGCCGTGCATTGGGAAATTCGAGACGACTTTCAATGCGGAGGAGCTGCTGATCTTTAATAAAGTCCATCATGACCTGTCCACTGGCTGTGCATAGTAACCTTATGCTGCATCAATCAGAGGGCACTGTCAGGCCTCATGAACATGAAAGAGTCTTACATTATTCATTACAATATGCTAGTACAGGTTCCTGTCATGCTGGCAGGCTCTGTATATTTAATAAGTTTGGGTAACCATCCTATTTCTTTCTTACTTGAGGCTGTGCTGCTGATCTTTATCTGGGTTTCTCACTACGGACATCTGTTTGCTTTCGTCGGCAAAGCTCTCAGTGTTTATGCTATAAGATGACAAAAAGACGCCGTTACACAGAGATGTCAGCACTGCACAGGCAAGATGTATACTATGTCTGGTATGCTCCCATAGTTTTAAAGCCTTGCTGCCGACTGTGTTGAGGGAATGACCCACCCTGCTGAGGAACTCAGGGTTAGACTGAGATACAGGCGTGTGGGGTATGTGGAAGGCCGATGGGGGGGGGGACCCTTGGCGCTGTGGCAGATGACTGAGAGGTAAGTGTGTGGGGGGGATGATAGTTTGGGCTTTGAGCCAGATAAAGTCACCGGTCTCTGAAGCAGCAGGAATTTTGCTGATAACACTACAGAAGGATCGAAGTTTTCTCCATGCTTGCATTCATTCATATTCCTGTGGATGCCAATGATGTAGGTTTTGGATGAATAGGTGAGCTGTGTAGATATACAGTTACCCCCATATACATTTTTTGTGCATAAATTGCCATCCTAAATGCCATACTCCATTCAGAAATCTGATAGAGAGCTGCATTTTATTCCAGTAATCAGATATCTCATGGCATGTACAGAAGATAACAGATTTCAATCACTTTTCTCAGTCTGCTCATGACCTAAACACTTTCCATGTCCACTTATTTTATAGGCTTGTGCTTTATTTGGGCTATTGTTCAATTGAGCTAACCCTAACCCACTGGGTTTTTTCTCATTGGATGAGGCAACTTTGGAATTGCACTAAGAAGTAAAATAAGTCAAATAAAGCAAAAGTTTTAATCTTTTTCTCATAGCATGTATACCAGTTACTGGATTTCAATCACTTTTTCAGTGCATGACCTACACATGTGCCATGTCCTCTTATGCTAAGAACTCTTTATTTGGGTTATTTTCTATTGTGCTGTGAGGCTTTTTCTTAGTTCTTTACAATACAGGACATTTGTATACTGTATTAATAAACTGAACAAAACTCCTTATAGGCTGCAGTGGTACATATTTACTGCATCTGAAAAAGCTTGATAAGTAATGGTCTTTTAATGGCTTTTTTTGAAGTGTAGCAGTAAAAAAAGAAAAAAAAAATACAGAGTGGGAACAGCCTGAAAAAGAATATATATATAAAGCTTGTGTAGATTTTCCACAATCCTGGGTGGAAATGGACTATAGATAGGCATATATAGGTATAGATACCTATAAGCTCGGTAAATTTGTACATAGAGTCCACTTTTGTAAAGCTTTTCTTGAAATACAATTTATCCTAGCATTGATGATTTGTGTGATAGATGCCATGCTTCCCTTTCAAATTTAAGGCATGGACTTTCTATAGACTGCACTGGGTTTTATATTAAGCGATTGGATGTTCTTGCTTTGGCATCGCTGAATGCTAATCTGGAAATCTGCTAAACAAACAAGAGTGTATCAGTGGATAAAAGATAGCATATCATTCCTAATTTTTGAAAAACACAATACTTAATCATAGGTAGTATTGTCAAACCATTCAGAAGTTGGCAGGATTTTATTTCATATTTTGAATGTCTAACTTTCGACTGACCTTTTTTGGTATGTACATTCTCTGTTTATTTAATATATTTTCTTTTTACTTCTGTGGGGGCAGGTTTGTGTTTTATCTTGTTAACTTGTGGGTAGTAACATAAATTCTTCTTATAGGCTATATTATAACGGATTGATTTGAATATTGCCACTTCTTTTGTGGTGTTGGTAATTGCCCTGAATAAACGGAAAAAACGTGAGCAAATAATAATAATAATAACAATAATAATAATAGGAAATAAACTTAAAGAAATTTATAAAGCTGCTTTGGGACAATGCTCTATTGTAAACCTTATATAAATAGATTTGACTTTGACTTTACTTGTACAATCTGTTTATTCTGTATTGAACATGCAATATTGGGGAGTGAAAACATTACGTATCATATTTGTGAACATTTTTATTTAAGACATTTAAGAGATACTGTTGCTTTGTTTTCGCCTAAGTGCTTCGTGATTATAGTTTCTGAACCAGATCAGAGTTTAGCCACTCGGGCTGTTACATTTTTGGTGATATTTTCATTAATTGATTAATTCCAATCCAGCCGAGACATGGACAATTTTTTCTAGGAAATGACTGGGAAAAAGGGGCAGACAGATTGTGCAAAGCAACAGATAAGTAACTTAGAAGTGACCTTTATTTGCTGAAATGCAGACAGTCTGAAGGAAGGAAGCGTACAGAAGAGGAAGCAGGCCGTAGATTTTCTCTCAGGAGACCCCTGCACAAGACATGCACGTATGCATTATCACGCACACAGGATGGACATGTAAACACACCCCCACACTAACACACCCTCTGCAGCAAAAATAAACCAGTCTTACACAAATGACTTTCCCAAGCTTTTCAGTTCTGTACAATGGAATGTATAGCAATAGTTGCTAAACGCTTCTTTGGACCAAAGGTTTGAGGAAGGGATTAACGTGAAAGTCATTATTAACATGCGTTGTGTTGTGGCATTTCACTATGTTGTTGTACTGGAGGTCTCACAGACAGTGTGGGACATACTTGTGTGTTTGTGTCTGTGTTTAAGGGTGTGGGTGTCTTCTGTTTGTCTAGCCATCATCTCCCACAAGTATGAAGCAAGTGCCCGGGTCAGCGCGGTCTATTTAATTCAGCCTCTCCTTGACACACTTACGCTTGCACAAACTCTAGTCTGGGAGGGAGGTTTGATATTCCCCAGCTTTTGGGGAAACTCCCAAAATGCAACGGTATTGCGCAAGTTGCAGAGCGGTGAGCGGAAAATATTTTTCCACATTTTATTTAATCAGAGGCCACCATGGGTAAAAAAAGAAACATTGCATAGACAAAACAAAGTGGACACACAACGATATCCATATGTTCCTTATCACTTTTTAAAGCTACTCTTCCTGGCCTGTGGATCCGGACCTATTCGCCTACCCTGAACAGGACGCCAGTAGAAGGAATAGTTTTTGTTTTATGGAATAAACTGGATGCACCGCATGAGCAGCTCCTACAGTCACACTGCCCACCATCTAGACACTGATGGCACCTGTTCTACACACCCCTGTGTCTGCCCATTTTAAGGCATTTACCCATTATGTGCCCTGCCAGTGATGGCCATCCATGGAGGCCTTGTGGTGAGTGTGTCAATCCTTCCAGTTGTAACACCTGTGGGCAAATGTGCTGCAGAATACCATACAGAACCTGTATACCTCAAACATATCTCATCTTGAATTCAGGTTTATTTTGATCCCAACAACACCTTCTTTATTCTTTATTTTTTGTGTCAATGAGTGGTGAATTATTTTCAGCACTACAGTGACACCGATGTGGTGGTGCGGTGTTAGTGTGTGTTGAACTGGTATAACTGGACACAGTAGTGCTGCTGGACTCCATATTGCTGCACCTTGCAGTAAAGTCAGAAACAGTAGCTCATTGCACATTTTGTGTTAGCCATCCTTTAATCCTTCATCGGTGCTTCATCAGGACACTGGCTACAGGATGCTGGCGGCTGGATATTTTTGGGTGGAGGACGTTTTGGTTTTTAGTCCAGCAGTGACACTAAGGTGTTGAAAAAGTACAGCAGCACTAATACCAGCACAACACACATTAGCACATCATCATCATGTCAGTGTAGGGTTGAGATTAATCCACTCCCCAAATAGTTTCTGATCTGTGCTGGTCCTGTGGTGGTGGCTGGTTCTGACCTTTAGAGAACAGAATAAAGTGCACAAACGAAGTACTACAGTGTAAAGGTACAATACAAACTGAGAAATACAAATTGTCTTTCCCCAGTACAGTAATTTCAGAAATACTTGTAGACTGAACACACACAGCTGTCTAGGAGGGGAAGCATAACTGGATCCAGAGAGTGAGCTCATTCATTATCTCATACAAGTTCACTCTCTTCTTTAAAGCATGGGGTGCATATGGGTGTAGAACTCGACGTCTTTAGAACTAGAACTACTGAGATTATTACTTTAGAACTTATCATTCCACGTAGTGGCTGTGAATGACACCTATATAAGCTCTAATATAAATCCACATAAACCTTTACGGTATGTGGTTTATGGTTTGTTCCAGCAGACGTCAGCAGTTATAAAGATCTGTCACACCGTTCAGGCATCATGACAACTTTATGGTTTGAAAGAAACTCCAGCTGGCTTGTGTCTGTTTTGTGAGCTTAGAGCTTAGCATGTGAGCTACGAGGCTTAAAGCTTGTATGAAAGTGCATGTGCAGTCATGGCCAAAAGTTTTGCGAATGACACAAATTTTGGGTTTCACAAAGTTTGCTGTGTCAGTTTTAATGGTGGCAATTTGTATTAACTCTAGTTTGTGAAGAGTGATCAAATGAATTGCAATTAAAGTCAATTGCAAAGTCATTCCCTGCCATGAAAATGACCTTATCACAAAAAGTACTTTATTCCAGCCACTGTATTTCAGCCATACAAAATGGCCTGCTAACATAATTTCTGTGATGATCTCATTAGCTCAGGGGAAAAACGTTAATGAGGACAAGAAATATGATATCACTCTGTCATGCTAAATAGAATAACAGACCAGTTGCTTTAAAAGGAAAGTGGTGCTTTTAAGTTTTCTTCTGGTAACCATGGTGACCTCCAAGAAAACATGTGCAGTCATCATAGCATTTCATCAGAAGGGTTTCACGGGCAAGAACATCGCTGCTTCTTAGCTAGCACCCTGATCAACCATTTACTGAATCATCAAGAACTTCAAGGAGAGTGGTTCAATTGCAGTGAAGAAGGCTTTAAGGTGCCCAAGAAAGTCAAGCAAGCATCAGCCAGGAGCTGATATTTAGCATGAGAAGGCAAATTACAAAAACCTTAAAGAAGAAAGTACAACACTGTAAATATTAAATGCAGGGTTAAATCTTTGCTTAAACTTTTGCTTTAAATTGTATTGTACTTTATTATACCATATAAACATCTGACAAAAGGTGGGGAAAAAATTGCCTTTCTCAAAACTTGTGGCCATGAATGTACAGTGACCGGTTGCTAGGACATCCACGAGTCAGCCTGGAAGGTGTCATGCAATGTCAAAATAATATTGCCTTTTGGGACAAGCCTTTCTAAACATTTATGTCTTTTTCATGTTAGGTGTCACGAGTACACGTCTTGTGATTTGTGTTCGTTAAGTACCTAGTACTCTCCAAGTTTGTAAGCAAGGGTTTGCAGAGCTCCTTTCGTTGTGTTTGCACACATGTGAATGATCAGGCTGTGCAGGGTTCAGCGCACACAAAGCACTTGCGCTTGGACGGAGTAGTGTAGCGTGGTGCAGCCTTGCCAAGAGGGTTTCATCAGCTTTTTGGAAGGCAGACTGCTTTCGAGTTAGCAAAGGTCTTAGTAAAATCCCCAGCTGTACATTCCAGCTCTAGTTTGCTTAATTCTCCTTTTAGTGCTGAAAACAGTTCAAGAAATACGAGTAGTTTTCATAATGCAGAAGCTACAAATAATTCTGTCCATTGCAGTGTACTAAATAGCATTATAAGTTTACTATTACATTAACTACATTGACATACTTTCTAGTTGAAGTACATTCCAACTCTATTATCATAGAGATCCTGGAGATAGCGCATCCCAATGAGCCGGCCCCCATCTCCTTATTTTTGTGAAATACAGGTCTCCTTTTACCTCACGTTGAGGTACTTGACGACTTTTTGACTACTGGGGAGTGTCCACACTGCAAATGATATGAGGCCAAAACTGATTTGTTTGTTCTGATAGTGAACACTTTAACCGGTGTATCCAGATTGTTGCTATGCAGGCATGACTATCAGGGGCGCCATCAGATCCACTTTACTGGGGCACGTGCCAGAGTGATGAAATGTTTCTGTGCCCTACTAAAATCATAGCTGTAAAATTAGACTAAAATAGGACACCACTCTAGGACTACATTTAAACTAGTATCTCTTAATTGTTTAAATTGTGCAGCACTTTGACCGGCACTTTTAGTCTTTTAAATATGCTAAAGAAATTCCACGAAAATCTGTTTATAAAATTCTTTACAGTTGTGTGTCACTCACAAGACACTGAGTTCGCATCCGTGGCAGATAACATAATTTAGTCATTTTTTGCATGACATTTTCTTTAAACCCTCTTATCACCTTTCATGCATTTACTCCGGAAGGCACAATTTGATCTGAAACTGATTTGGCTAAAATCTTTAAGCCTGTGTTGGGAAACTACATCTGCTTACAACATGGTTTGGCTCACAAGCCGGTGTTAATGCCACTGATTCCCTAGTTCTCTGAACCAGCACAGACCCTGTGTACATGGAAAAGGAGTCATTTACTCGTACTTGACCCTACATCTCTCTACTGTTCTATTCTGAACCCATATAATCTGCTCTGAACCACTTTCTGACCACGGGGAATGGCATAAGAATGCAAGCACCGTTCCCAAATATACTGTACACCCCACCCACAGTTCTCAAATGATCCTGTCACACGAGGGAGTCTGCACATACTTTAGTAACAGAGAGGGATGAGAGTGGAATCTGAGGAATGTTAGGAAGCTAAGCGAGACGTTGAGACACTGTTAAAGAGTGTAAATGTGTCTTTCATTTAATTCAGGCTGATCCAGGTTAGATCGCTGGTGTCACGCGGGAGAGGAAAATACTTGAAAAGAAACAAAAGAACTTAAAGGAAGGCAGCCACCTGGCAAGATGGAATGGGTATACAGACAGAACGGGACAGAATGGGGCCCAGCGGAGACTTTATTGCTGGCAACACATTCCCTGGGAGTCGGACCCCAACAGGGAACAAGCCCATGCTCAAACAGTCCAGCAAGCCTTAGTTTGCCAGAGGCAGTATAAAATCCAGGTTGCTGAGTTAGTAGAGCATCGGTTCTCTATGCTGAGCTTTTTGATTTTTAGACCTCCTTGCAGTGTATACCACAGTGTGCCACGTGCAGGTTTGTGGTGTGGCATCATCCCTCCCCTGTGAAAGCTGGGCTAATGAAGCTAATGATCATTTCTGCTGTCTTTAGTTTTCAGTATTGTGTTTGTTATTTGATATTTTGTTTTGTGTCTATTGATTATATGTAATATTTTTGATTTGTAGGCATTTTAGGCTGTCTGTCTTAAAAAAAAACATCTAGGGTCGACAGATTGAAATGAACTCTGACTTGTTCACAGTATTTTATCTCTTGATTAATGAGCGCTGTCTATGTCAAATAAACAAATGAATGAAATGAAAGCTCCAGTTCTGTGTTAGAGTGAAAGTTGATGCTTTAGTGTTATGTGTTATGGGTTGTATCATACTATGGCTAAAACAGACAACTATTTTGATTGTCCAGTAGTCTAATATTAATCATTTACTGGAACGAGTACTTAAGTATTCAGATTATGAATTGCTCAATTATCAAACAAAGTCACTTATTTCTTCTGTGTTAGTGTTGTACTGTGCACGTAATCTGTGCTTAGGTCTCTATTGTAATTTTGTACACTTCTTTAGTCCTGAGTAGGTTGGTGGGCAGCATTGCAGCAGAAAGGTTCAATCCCAGGGTGGAGCGGCCTGGGTCCCTTCTGTGTGGAGTCTGCATGTCCTCACCGTATCTTTGTAGGTTTACTCCGGGTACCTCCCACAGTCCAAAGATATGCGTTAGGTTAATTGGTGTCTCTAAAGTGGCCCTTAGTGTGTGACTGTGTATGTGCCCTACGATGGATTGGCACTCCATCTAGGTTTGTTCCCGCCCTTGCACCCAGAGTTGTCAGGTGGGCACTGGCTGGCTGTAAAAAGGTGCATGCAGATAATTTGATAATTAAGAGAATGTTTGTTTATGGATTTGTTTCCTTTATTTATTATTTTTCTGTATAGTAGACTAGCTAGCTAAGTTAGATTATATATCCTTGCAGTCTACGCTTTTTAGTGTTGGAGAATTTGCTTGGAAAAAGGTCACTATTTGGTTTAGTTCTCATTGTTGTGGCAACATCTGACTAATAAGTCTGACATGGGACTCTAGGATTGTGGGTAGTGTATGTTTCACCAGAATGTTGTGAATTTAATAGCAAAATAAAAAAATGCAATAGAAATTTGTTTTATTCTAGTTATGACAACTACAGTACTATGTAAAAGTTTTAAGCCACCATTAGGTTAGTTGTATTAGCAATTGTACGATGATCATATACAGACCTTTAATACTAATTCAAACTTGGATGTCGTTCCATCATACTGTTTTCTACTTATCTTAATCTTCATGCTCCAATATTCCAATATTTGTAAACTTTAGTGTATTTTATAATTTTCGCCCTGTTCCCCTTTGGAATTGGTGGTGTCTCGGCTGATACCCTTCCAAAAAGACCAATTAAGCTTCTTGTTGTGCTGATGAAGCTCCAGATGCCACTATAGCTAAAGTGTAAGGGGAGGTTAGACTAAGTAGCCATTGTAACCTATAAAAGCAGTTTTTTTCTGATTCCTTTAAGTTTTTTTAAACAATGCATTCAATTTCCTATATTTTTGTATTCTTTGTATTCTAAGGAGGTGATTTTAAATAATTAAATATAGTCATTATACTTTTGAGAAAGCGCGGAATATCTAATTTAATGTTACCTAATGGTGGATTTTTCCACAGTACTGAATACTTTTGAAATCTCACCTCATGGATGTGTTGTGGGTGGTCAGTGATGAGAGTCCAAACCCTGTTAGTAGAAGACATGTTATCAGCTCCGATGAGATCTGGTTAAATTGAATTCTATCAGACTGGGGTGAGAGGTGAAGGACCTGAGGAGAGGTTTATAGGGCAGCTTTCATCGGCCCTAGTGTCTTGGGCTGCCATCCCCCCACCAGATTAGGTCTTACAAATCAGCATGCTGAGAAAGCCTCGATCCTTAAGGACGTGTTGGATTCTTCTGACTCTCCCATAGCCTTCATTCAACCTATTGTGTTGCTACATCATTAGATGGCGAGACACATCAAAGCCTCAGCTCTCACTCTGGGATGAGGGATATGGAACATCAACATAATGGCTCAGTTATATTTGGTTAAAGAGAAATTACTGGGGTAACTCTGGAAATAACTGGTTTCATGCACTTTATGGATGTTCCAGATGTAACATTTTTCATACCTGTGTGCTTAGCCAGCTTGCACATCACTAAATAAATCTGTAATTGTTTAGCACCAATCAGTACACAGTAACATCAGAGTCTGTTCTTCAAATAGAAATGTGGAAACAATCTAAATGATATGGTGATTTCAGATTATGTGGTTTGGTTGCATCACCTTCCTCGCTGCCTCTTGTTTGTAGTTGTTGAACTAGTGGTAGCATTAAGGGCTAAATATGGAGAGTTAGTTAGACAGATGATTATGCTGAGCAACTGTGTAACATCCCCTGCATTAAATACATCAGGACACCTTTAATAAACAGGTATGTCATAGCTAAAGATGAGATTGATTACAAGAAAATGAAAAACGAGTTCCTTAAAGTGAGCAGAGAATGAGATCAGTACAGGCACAGGAAGCTGGTACAGGAGGAAGTCGCCATGACGCATGAGAATGAGAATGAGTGCTTTTCCCGCAGCATTCTATGGTTTCCGGCTATCCATAGAAAGCAAATGAGTAAGTGTACAAGGGTGAATTTGAGAGCCTGAAAGGTTACTTACAGCAAGAGACTTGGCTTCAGGCAGTGGAAATAGTTTTTCGTTGTGCGAGTCTAGTAATGAGTGTTAGAACCAATTCCCGTTACAGTTGTTCCTGTGTTCCTGCGTTTCAACTTTGCTGAACTGGGAATGGTGTGTGTGTCATGTGGAGCAGACCAGGAGTGATGATTTATAAATGAAAGCAAATATAAATGTGGGATAGGCTATACTGTTTTAGGCTGTACTGTGCAAAAGTCTTAGGCTACCATTAGATTAAAATGTACCTGTACCATCGTTTTAGCGATTATATAGTACAAATTTATTTTACTCTTTATTATACTGCCCACAAAAATTAGGGAATATTTCAAAATGAAATAGCTAATAATTAAACATTTTGTGAGTAGTGTAGAATATAAAGTCAAAATCATTTTTATTTCTTTAATTTTCATTTTTTAAATAATACATTGTTTCGAAGCAGCTTTACAATTTTCTATTATCTTTACCTTTACATTAAATCAAGCAGACCTAGAGCGAGAGTGGAAAGGAAAAACTCCCTAAACATTATAAGGAAGACTTAACCACACTGGGCGACTTAGATTATTTATACACGTATTAAATATATATACGTATTAAAATGTTATATGAGTAAAAAAAAGTTATCTAATTAACTACAGATTTAGAGCATATCAGACAGTAAATAAATAAAATATTGACTACAGTGACATAAGATATTAGACATTAGTGAAATAAGGAAGTGTATTTCAATTGTATTGGGCATTAAATCGTGAAATGCAGCTTATATTTTGATGACTTTATTAGGTGTTATTACCAAGGGTTACATTATGATCGATGTGACGTATGGAATAAAACAAACTACTACAGTGTAGTTAAAATGCCTATGTCCATGGTATGAAAGAGGAAACGAGGTAATAGCTAAAGAGGGGGGCGAGAGAGTTCTCTGATCCTTGGTAGATTCACATGCAGTGCTCATTTCCCTTTCCTCCCATTATTTCGGCATCATCTGCTGAGCTCGAGGAATGTGCGTATGGGGGAGTGTGTACATTTGTAATGATGTCACATCATGTATGTCATTCCAAGCCCCAGCATGAAGCCCACCTCGCCCTGTTCCTACACAGACACACCACACCCAAAGCTTGTGTGTTTCACTGATTGTACAGATAAGACGTCCATCAGTGACGGGGTTTACATGCATGCATACGAACATGAAATGTCATAGTAAAAGTTAAAAGTGTTCAAATGCTATTCTTAAATCAATAATCCATGTTCTAATCATTAATTAGCCTTTCCCCTTATCTTTAAGAAATCGAGCATCGTCAACAGCATCTTACATCATACAACTTAGGAGATAAGGGGATATTTTATTATAGAAGATTTCATTTTGAACTATCTCCTCATTTTTGTGAGCAATATAGTTTAAAAGTAAGAAGTAAAAATCTAAAATCTGCTGATTTTTTTACTTTTAATTAAACATTATTATTTAATACACACAGAAATCAGTACAGTAATCAGCTTATACTGTAAGTATTTCACAAGTTACAGCTGAAATACAAGTTACAATGTACAATCTGAAATGTCTGTATACATCACATCACACTTTTTAAATCAGAACTCTGTACTGAAACATCTACAGGAGTGGTGAATGCAGTTTACACCCTGTTTAAAAACACCCTATTTTATCTTCCTTCAAAATAAAATTGAACTGAAAATCAATAGAGAATATCACAAATGTCAATATCGTTTTTTATAACGTGTATAATATTTTAATATTTCGCACATCCATGCAGTACTAATTGTAAAATCCTTAATCCTAACCCAATAACCCATAAGCAGAGTGGAAGTGGAAGTTGAGGGGTCAGTGTGGAAGTGGACAGCGAACAGTTATTATTATGACATTATTAGTGCCATTAAGTCTGACTGGGAAATGTTTCATGAAGGAAGAACAGGCAGGAAAAGGTCTGTAACTTTGAGGAATTCACTTTACAGTCTTTCCCTCTGACTCATAAGTTATAGATCTATATGTACTAAATTCCTCGAGGACTGACTCAATGTGAATCAAAAGCATTTTCTCATGAGTCATATCTGACCGACCCTCATACATCACCATGAGGTCTCAATGCACTCTTTCACTGCCTACGCATTAACCCACATCTAATTTGTGCTTGGTCAGAAGAGCTTTGTAAAACTAGATGGAGTAACCAGAAGCATTTGTGATTTATTGTGGTGATAGTAGGACTTTAAAATCATCCATCAAAGATGGACTGAGTGGCTAATGGACATTTGTAGCTTTGGAAGTGTTAATCCTTGTGTTATCAGGTCTGATTCAGAGGAGAATGGGTTCCTCGTGTTATTATATTCCTCTCCTTTCTGTAAAGCTGCAAAGATACATCGTTTTCCACTAAGATTAGAGGTTAATGGTAAATTGCTGTAAGAAACAGTTGATTTATAGTTATGTAGGATTTGACTACAAATAAAAAGTTGTATGCCTGTCTGCATTAATAAAGGGAAATGTAAAGAAACACTTTTCTACCAGGTAAGGTCCAGTCCATTAAAGAACATCATTCACTCTCTCACTCACAATACACATACTATCATGTTTTTTGAATGGGGTAATAAACATGAGAACATACCAAACACATATAGCATCTACTGCTCCACAGTGAATCCTATGAACAAGTGGACACAGACAATGAGCTTGTGTCCTGTACAGAGTTTACCTCAACTTTCCCAGTGAAAACTTCAAGACACCCTCAAGACACCCTCAAGACATTTCCCTATGGATTGAAGTTACAATTAGTATAATTATTGAATGAGTTACAATTACTAAACACGGTAATAAAGTGTGTACACCTATAGAATATATATATATATATATAGTTCTATGCAAAGACCGATTAGGACAACATTAGATTATACTGTTGGTTTAGTAGCCATATTTAATTATTTCTCAGCCTCTTTACAATACAAATATAAAATGCAGGAAAATCAGAAGAACAGTCATAAGTGTTAAGTCCCCTTGTACTTGAGCAATAGCACCAATGTCTTCAGGATGACAAAGTTTACCATTCTACAGTCTTAAGAATCTTGATAAGAAATGGTTTTTAAAGGGTAGCAGCCAAGAACAGGGTGAAATAGCTGAAATATGCTAAATTGGATTTTTTTGTGTCCAAGTCATCCATAGTATTTTGTATATGGTCATTATGTCTAAATCTAATGGAGTGAGGCAGCTAGAACAGAATTTTTTTAAAAGTACCAAATGAAAAAGAGAAATATGGATTATGGACATGTCATAAAATCACAAGAAAGAATACTATTCAGGTTAATACAAATTACAAATGAATTGTTTTTTATTGCTGTACTGCGTAAAATGCTAAATTTCTCTGCTTCCCTGTCGCATGAGCGTTTACAAGCGTCTCGCACTGAAGTATCTTGCTGAGAGTGCTTCATGTCTGGAGATCGTCTGGATGTCTCAAGGCTTGTTATCACCCCTTAAGAGACTTCAGTTGGCATTTGCACATTCCTGCAGAACAATACAGAGGCGTGAGATCTCTGATTTGGTTCCTCTGAGTCTGAAGAAGCTGACTGCCGTTCCTCAAACCGTTAATGCAGGTCCGGAGCTGTTTCATTTACAGCTTGAATGAGCCATTAGCACACTTTAGAGGTGTAACTGGAGGAATGTTGGTTTAGCTTCAGGCTCACAGGGAAAACAAGTGAAGCATCATTTGCTAATGATTTAGTCACAGCCACAAAGTTTCTTATAAAGTCACGCAGTGCTTTGATTAAGACAGACTATACATTTAGAAGTTTCCATCTGTGGAGATGGCCTGGATGGTTCAGGGTTGTTATGACCCTAATACAACGATGTATCTAGAAATCTATATTTCACAATTATTAGCAAAAGTTAATTTCCTGCAATTTTATTTGTAACATATACAATAGAATTTTGTTGTTTTCAATTCATATGTAACACATATTAAATACAGGTAATGTAATACAGATACGTTTTCTGATGGTATGATTTATGATATTTTGACTTTATGATGGCACCCATTGCTTTAAATTTCTAATGTTGTTTACAATTCTCCCACACTCTCCCCCGCTAAAAGAGGAAATCAGCAGTGAGTGATGTAGGGAGTAAAATGGCAGCTATGAACGCTGGGAATTATTTTGAGGAAAAGCCATGGTCACACAATAATCGTTTTTCACATTATTCAATACATTACCCGATATATTTTTTTTGGCAAAATAAGTAAGATTATTGACTCGTTTTATAGTAAACATTTAATCATGGTGAGTTTTGGATCTGGAGTCTGCCTTGAAAATGCTGGGCATGAGGCAGAAACACACACTGGACAGATGTCTCATTTTAATGACTTACAACAAGCTGTTTAAAGGGTTTTAAGAATGTTGAGAATTTTGTTTTTGGCCCATATATATAGAGGGAGTCTGATGGATGTTTTACGTCAGAAGACTTTAATGGCGTGTGATAGCCCTTATTTATATATCTAACTCCCTCATTGTTTTTTTTTCTGAAAAACTGAAAATTCTTCGAAAGAGTGTCACGATTCCACAAAGCCTGTCCACACACAGCCGAGTTAACATTCCTGTGGTGTTAGTATAATCACAAGTGAGAGTAGAGAGAATATATTTGAGAGGTGAAGATGGAGGGAGCGATGGGAGGAAGGCGTAGGGAAATCAGTAAAGTACAGAACTTCACGAACGTCTCCTTGTCATAAGCTTAGCATGCATGGGATTTTATGGTCCTTTATGGCCTGTGCCTTTAATTGTGTCAGTGTGTGTTATATAAAGTTTCATTTTGATCGTATGTAATGAGTTCTGTAATGAGTTCTTAGTTCTTACTCTAAAAGTATTCATGGCATTCCAAGTTACTGATGGACTTCTGTTCAGAAGGTTTGAGTTCAAAGCTCAGCTCTGCCAAACCTGCTGTTGGGCACTTAAGCAAGAGATTTGATTTTCGATTCTCAGCTCAGTTGTAAGGTGGTCAGGAGCAGGGCTTCTGCTCAGTTTTGTAAATATCCTGGAAATGTTAGCACAGTATTTATCAGAGACCTTATTCCAGAATGATTTACAGCTGATGTCCAAGCAATTATGAGATAAGTTCTTTGCTCAGGAGTCCAACAGCGAAAGCTACAGAAAACACGGATAGTTTATATCTTAATTAAAATAAAATCAGAATGACACTTCAGTTAGATAAAACAGGTGACGGTAATAGCCTCTTCAGCATTTGTAAAGCTGTATATTCTAACAGCTCTGCACATGTGAAAGCAGAACCACCCACACACTACATAATAACTTGAATTAGAAAAAAAAAGTTTAGTGGGAGAATGATAATGCTGAAAGAATTTTGGAGGGGGTATTTTGAGGAAAAGAGGGGGAGGAAAAGGAAGCCCCATTCAAGGGAAGGGCAATCAGACAGCTGAAGAAAAGATGGGTGGGGAACGAAAGGGGGAAGTGAGGATGGGGTGGTCCCACGCAAGGCCTGTGTGTCAGGGTGGGTTGAAATGTGTGTGTTGCCCCACTCATCTGCTCATTGTAACCCAGAAACTCAGAGGAGGAGAATCTTTCCCTCCATGACTGTTTGCCAGAGAGAAAGCGAGAGGACTGGAACTTGGAGTCAGAGCAAAGCGGCTCATTTTCTCTTTTTATTAGAGACTTTTGGTTTTGGTGAGAGTGTTTGCAAATGCTCGGGACGATTACTTTAACAGGTAAGGCATTCTGCTTTTTGTTTCAGGTTGATTTGTAACCTAAAAAGTGTAGTGAAGCATGGGATGTGTTTATCTGGACAATTGAACTGCTTGCTGATTTATGACATGCATGACTTTCAGAACAGGAATCTTTTTTTGTTAATTTAGTTTATTTGAAACATTGAAATATATTACAAGTGTCTCGATGTTGGGACACATTTCATGCCTATATGGTGACCATTCAAACAATATAACAGAAGCTTATATCATAGAGGCAGTAATTAAATAAGTGGAGTCTTGCCTTATAGTGAAATCCTAATGCACTCTGAGTAAGGGAACATGATCACATACTGCTAGTGAAAGGAAGATGCTCAACACAGATTGTTGGTTATTTGAGGGTGTGGAAGTCTGACTGTAAAGCAGTATATCATTTGAGGCGTTGGTCAATTGCCTGGTCTGTCTCCTTAAAGGTAATTTACTTTGTTTACATCATTCTAGAAAGAGAATTTTAATTTATGGCAATTTAGTGCTGTTTCTTTGAGAGTGATGTTTGACTGCATAGTGCATGTGTGATAAACCGTATAGAAGAAAAGTGCACACATAGATATATGAAATTCATAATATATTTACAAGTACAATTATAATTAAAACGCAATCAAAGCTGATTTTATTTCTAGACTTCGTTTATATTTAATTGTGAATGCTGTTGTCAAGTATTACAATAAATGTATTGTATTATTGTTTAATTAATTCTTTCTTAACTATATTTTTATTCTCTGGTAGAATTAAAATTGTGAATTTTTGTCATGTTTTGGGGCCACAACTTACCCGGATTTAATGAACGACTGTATATCTACATTGCTATTGTTGCTGGTATTATCTGGTATAACAATTTAGGATTGGGTATTTGATCTTCAGTCCGCAGGAACTGATTCTGATCCTGAAGTACACACATCCTGGAACACACATTCCTTGCCATACTATTGTGTAAATTTAATGTATGTCTAGACTACATTATGTGTGTACTTCAAAAGACAAGCTTTGGACTTGTGGGTGTTTGGAATTTTAATGGGATATTAAACCCTTCAGATCATTATGCTGGTCCTCTTGGTGTCCCAGTGGGAGTTGTAAGGATATGGAATTTACTACGCCTTGCACATGCCTCCAGAAGTATACGAATAGTATTATACTGAATTTTTCTTCATGAATATTTAACCTTATCCATTGATGTGGACTTAACTGGTATGTCTGGACTTGGTTTCCCTTGGTGGTTGGTTAGTATCAATGGTCCCATGCTGAGCATGAGGATGGGGGTCTTAAGTTTTGATGGGAAAGGGTGCGGTCATCTCTAGTGGAATGGAGTACAGTCATTCATCCTGGTGGGGTGTAAGAGGGGGTTGGGGGAGAAGAAGATAAACACTGTAATGTTTGCATAGTACCACCAGACCACAAGCTTGTTCTTGCTCAAACAACGGGCACTTCTAATTAATGGCTCACAGTTGCATCTGTTTGCCAAACATGACAAACAAAAGGGCTGGGGGTGTAGAGGACATACAGAAAGCACCCCATCCCCCAAGCCTAATCCAAGAATTCACCCTCCTCTAAAAACTCCATCAGCCACACTACACAATCAGAGACAGGATCGTGTTTCTAAGCTCTTTTTTCAATTCAGTCAGTCAATGCAGCAGATGTGGGACAGTTAGTGGCGTCATCCGACGCTTGACACGATTTTTGTCCTGCATACACACGGCCTCCTTGTGGCTGGAAAAGATTTGCTGTTCATCTGAGATCTTTGTGGTCCTCAAATGACTGCATAATATGCTTTTCTTCATCCACTGCCTCCCCAATTATTGAGCAAACATTGCCTGGGTTTGTATAAGTGAGAGCACTTTTCTTAATCTCATCCAACAACCCCCTGTTGCTCCATTTTTAATGAACATAATGATCAGGTCATTCAGTTCTCAGCGTGATGAAGTCATGATATTCATATCAATCTTTCTCTGGGTCTTCAATCTTGTGCCTTTTCTTCATGACACATTAAGGGCTTTCTTCATGGGTATTTAGGTTTTCACAAAGACAATAGAATGGGGCCCCATCCAGTACAGGCAAGCCAGGAGAAGCAGGGACCCATTGTGAGAGAAACAAGAGCGAAACAATGCACTCTTTCCTGGCTGAAGTTTTGTTTTTCTCTTTTACTTTCTGGGGGATGGGTTCTTGGGTGGTATGGGTCAACTGGCATATTCCAGTTTTCTTGGACTTTTTGGTGTTCGCAGTTTAAGTTGTATTAACATGCTGAGTTCTGAGAACTTGCAAACATATATTTAAAGCTTGACTTTCCACAGGAAACCAATTCTCCTTCTCATTTCTGGCATCTTGTAGGCTCTCACTTTATGCAAATAAATAAGGCCATAATAAAGTCCCTGCTTGGTTTGGAATGGAAAATTCCTTTCTGTCAGAAACGAGTCCAGTAATGTGATATCGGTGCATTAAGATTTATTTAAAATTACCTGCTGTATTTTGGACCCCAGAGAAAGAACAAGCTCAGCCAGATGTGGATATTCCCCAGTGTAAGGGTGGGTTTGAGAGGGAAATTGGGTCTTGAGGAGGCATGCAGTGCCTGATAACATCTGTCCACATCACTGCTGTCAAAACACATATAGACATGGAAGGAATTTCAGTGACTGTACTATGTTGTAGTGAGGCGATGTGTTTCCCTGTTCTACCAGGTAACATGAAAAAGGTCAGTGTTCAACATTTCCATTTCAAGACTTTCTTCATTTCTTAGTTAAATAACTGAACACACATTTGGCAGTGTGCTTAGGTCTCTAAAACTTCCAATTAAAACTTTGTTCAATTATGTCATATGTGTTGGCCAAAACCAAGCCATGATCAGATCATCATAACATGAATTATTAAATCTGTACAGGCGAGGAAAACTTTTACACACCAGCAGCTTGGATTTCCTGCACATGGTTTAACCCAGTCCCGATATAATATCTTGAACTGATTATACTGACACATTTAATGTTTATTATTCTAATTTGTTCCTCTGTAGTGACTCATTTTATGGTTGTTAGTTTATACTAATTTGATGTCAGACAGGGTGTTGACAGTATGTTTTTGTTCTCGTTTTGCAGTTGGCCAGACAGATGCCATGCCTCAGAAAGAAGAAAGTCCAGAGATGACTGAAGAGCTGCAGGAAGAGGTCTGCCCTCAGGTTAATGGAGAGCAGGAAGAAAATGAATCTGAAAAAGTCACAGCTGCAGAGGAGAAAGCTGAAGAGAAACCAAACGAGTCCAATGAGGTGGGTTTCAAAAAGATCTTTCGCTTTGTTGGATTCAAGTTCACACTGAAGAAAGACAAGAACGAGAAGACAGAACCTGTGCAACTGCTGACAGTGAAAGAAACTGAGAATGGGGCCTCAGATGCTACTGCTGAGGCAACCAAGGAGGAAGCGATAACAGGTGCCCAGTCTGAGAAAGAAAAAGTGGATGCAGAAGAGGAAGAGAAAAAGGAAACAAATGAAAGAGCTGCAGACCCTGAGGCAACGTTGGACCTACCTGCAGCTGATGCCACAGAGGAAGACACAACAGATGGTGCTGCTGGAGCTGTAGAGACCCCCACTGAGCAGGCACCTGAAGAAGTGGTGACACCTACAGAGAAAGAAAAAGAAGCAACATCCCAACCTGAATCTTCAACCACCCCACAATCACAAGAAACACAGTCCACTCTCAGAAGATTCTTTACTCAGGGAATCTTTTCTAACCTGCGGAAAAAGACAAGCTTCAAGAAGTCAAAAGAGGACGAAGCTGTGAAGGAAAAGTCTGTTGAAGAAGACATAAAGGAGACAGAGGAAAAAGAAGAAGAGGCAGTGACAGATGGAGAACAGGTGAAGGAGGTTGTAGAAGAAGTGGCAACTGGTGAAGTTATAGAAGAAGTGGAAACCGGTGAAGTTGTAGAAGAAGCAGCAACTGGGGAACCAACAGAAAAAACAATCCCAGAGGAAACCCAGTCTAACACTGAGGAACAGAAAAAGGAGCAGCAGCAACTGAACGTGGAACCTGAGACAGCAAACAAAGTAGAATCAGTACAGGAACCTGGACTCCTTGCTGAAGTGACAACTTGTGAGGTGTCGGAGGCAACATCCACAAATGTGAAAGACGAGATCAAGTGTACCGACGATAAACCTACTGAAGACAAGGCAGCTGACTCTACACAAGAGGATCTCGAGAAATCCACTGCAGAAACAACTACCGAAGCTGAAGCTGTGTCATCTCAAGACAAAGTCAAACCTCAAGGCAGTCCACTAAAAAAGTTGTTTACAGGGGCAGGGCTGAAGAAGTTGTCCTCAAAAAAACAAAAGACTAAAAAAGAATCAGAATCGAAACTAACGGAGTCTGGTGAGCAAACATCTGAACAGCTTCAGTCGTCCACTGAGGTTAAGAAACCTGACAGTGGAGCCTCATCTCCAGAAGACTCCGGTGAGCATGTTGTAGGTGAGGAACCCCAGGTTGAGGCACATGCAGAAGTCGATAGTGAAAATGCTACATCTGACAGTGAGAGAAAAAAAGATGGTATCCTTCCATGGGCTTCTTTCAAAAAGTTAGTTACTCCAAAGAAACGTGTCAAACGGCCTTCTGAAAGTGAAGACGAGGCAACTGGGGACAAACCTAAATCTGCCACCATGTCCTCAGCAGAAAGTGCTGTATTTGAAGAGAAAGCAGAGGAGATAAAACCAAGTGAAGAAGTAAAGGAAGAGGCCAAAGAGGAGTCACAGGATGAGTGCAAGCCGGAGACAAAAAACGAAAAGCCTGAACAAGGCACAGAGGAGCCGAAGAGGAAGATAGACACCTCTGTACCCTGGGAAGCTCTTATTTGTGTCGGCTCAGCGAAAAAGAGGGCTAGAAAGACATCTGACTCTGATGAGGAAGAAGCTAAGATTGAGGAAGAAGTACAAAAGTCTGGCGAAGAGCAGGCTAAGACCACAGAGTCTGCTATGACAAGCTCACAGGAAGCTGACCATGAAAATCTGGCCTCCTCTCCAGAACCAGAGGGAGAGTCTGTCTCGACCTGGAAGTCGATAAAAAGGTTTGTAACTCCCCGTAAGAAACCCAAAGCAGAGGACAAATCCGACGAAGGCTCAGCCCAAGAGCAGACTTTGTCTGACAGTGAAATACCAAAAGAGGAGTCGTCCTTTTCTCTTCGAAACCTTATTCCACGCAGAAAGAAGAAATCAGAGGCCAAGCAAGGACAGACATCGTCTTCAGATGTTGGATCTGCAGAAGAAGACTCTGAAACTCCTGCAGTGGTGCCTCTGTCAGAGTATGACAACGAACAGTCAGAGGCTTCAGCTGATGTAGCCAAAACAGAAGAGACAAATCCAGAGGTCGTGGCAGCTGTGACTCCATCAAAAGCGTCAGCTGAAGAAAGATCTCCGTCTTGGATTTCAGCTGCTGTGGAGGATGTTAAAGATGATGCAGATGAAAAACAACTGAGTGACATCCCTGAAGAGGGAGATACGGCCGCTACCCCTAAATCAACAGATAACACAATTGCAGAGGACATTGCAGAGTTTACGTCAGAAGCCGTCACCGCCCTTGAGCTGGCAGAAGAAACTGAAATGGTCTCTGCTCTTTCACGCATCACAGAGTCACCTGTTACATCAGGAGAGACTTCACCGGTTCCAGCTGATGGAGTAGTGAAGAAAACAGACAAAGCTGTCGAAAATATTAGCATTACGACATGCTCTGTGGCTAGCACGGAAACAGAGGAGAACACAAAAAGCACTGTAGCCATCAAGGAAGAAGCAATAGTGCCGGTTGCCCATGACAAATGTGAAGCAACAGCCATTTGTACCAGCTTTAACACCAGCCAAATTAAAGATGTACAAAAAGAGAGTCCTTTAAAAGTCTCACTGGAGGCTGTGGATACTGTTGGTGCAGCACTGCCTGTGGAGGTGGCTCCTGAAGACCAAACCTTGACAGTTGAGAAAGCTGCGATGGCAGAAGACAAAGTTTTTGCAATGCAGATAAATGAAGTGCAAACTGAATACAAAGAGAACCATGAAACCCCGATTGAAAATGCAGTGGAGAAATTGGAAAAGGTTGAGGCATTGGTCGAGCCATCAGTGGCTCAGGTAGTGGATGAGCTCCAGGAAGTAACACCAGTCAAAGTGGCCGTGGTTACCGCTGTTCATCAGGAACCGGAGACTCTTGAAGTACTCGTGTTGACTGAGAATTCACCAAAAGAAGCTGAGAGTCCCATTGAAACAACCATTGAATCAGCGATCTGCGCTCAAACTGTAGAGGTTACTGAACTTGCTGTAGCTGAAGGTGAGAGTTTGCAGGAACTGAAGGATGTTGAGGAATCAGTTGCAAGTGTTGAGGTAACACCTGTAGAGGGAGCCGTGGCTGTGGCTGAAGAAATTGCAACATCCATAGAAGTTGCTCCTGTGACTGAGACAGCTCTGTCCCAGGAAGACTCCATTACACTCATGGCCCCAACAGAGGACTGTGTAGTGACAGAAGAGGCCATCTGTGTTGGCTCATCCAAAGAAACGACAACAGAAGAGGTTGTTACAGCTACTGTGTTAGCTGAGGAACATATTCATGCTGTGTCATCAAAAAGTAGTGAAGTTATTGAGGAAACAACTGAAAAAGTTGAGGAAGAAATACAACTGTCACAAGCAACGCATGTGAGGGAGGCAGAAGCTATTCAGGAACAGAGCACCGTCATCGTCCGGGAAGTCATTCAGAGCGTTGTTGAGAACCTGGGGGAAATTCTCGATAAGCCTGTGGAGGGGATGCAAGAGCAACCAAATGCAGATGTACGAACATCTTCTGAAACTGCAGAGGAATCAAATACGGACTTTCCTGTTAAAGATGACAAGCCCTTATCAGTCCAAGAAGAAAAATCTGATGAACCAGCTGAAGAGGCTAAATCTACAACTGTTGAACAAGTCCATGAAGAAAAGCCTACAGAACCTGAGAACAGACCCGAACAAGGACAAACTCAGATCATCACTGAGAAATCACCAGCAGCAGTCAGCGAGGCTATTCAGGTCTCTGAAACCGTTCTCATTTCTATGACAGAGGAGATTGCAGCTCAGCAGGAGGTTGCTTCAATGTCTGACGAACCAACACAACAAAGCACAGGCGCCACCAAGCAGGACACAGAGTTAAAAGAGTGTGAAGTGAAGGTACAGGAGGAGAAAATAGCTGGCACAGAATGTGAAGATGGAAAAAGCCAAGTCACGGAAGATGTTAATGAAGTGATCAGGCAAACTGAGCAGGCAACCACAGAGACACCAGCACCAGAGGTTATAACCCAAGAGGAAAGTAATCAAGTGAAAGAAGCATCAGCAAGCACAACACAAGCTCTGATTTTAGAAGTGGCAAGTCAGGAGGTCCAAGGCATACAGATCGAGAAAACGACGGAAATTAGTGTTGACATCATACACGTGGTGGACGCTGATGAAAAAGCAGAACAAGGCACAGTAAAAGAAGACAGCTCCATAAGCCAGGAGCCAGAGGAAGATGTGGCTGAAACAATTTTGGATGAAGCACAGCAAGACAAGAAAAGCGAAGATGAATCCAGAGATGCTGTCAGTCAGAAGTCAGAAGCTGAAGCTTGTGAGATGAAGACAGTTACTGAGGCTATGGAGAAGGCCACAAAAGAAGAGGTGAAAGAGAATGACCCTGTTAGCACAGACAATGCTACAATGTCATGAGCTTGGTGAGTGTCTTATCTTTATAGTTCAGTCCAGTGTGTGATATAATCATGTAGTTATGTGATTTATCACAACGTTTAGTGGAAAATGGATGCTCAGAAGTGCTCAGAAGTTTGGCTTCATTCTGAGAGAAAATTATATTACTAAATGCAATATGTGTTGTACCTTTAATGGGGCAAACCATCTAAAGCACCAGCATGATTTTGAGCTCCAGCAGTGCTGGGTTCGACCGACTTCAGTCTTTTGGCTCAAATATTTCATTAGCTGTTAAGATTTTAAACAGCTAAATGGTTTAATGTTGCTTTTAAGTGACATTGGAAGACCAATTTTCTACAGATAAGAAATCTCTACTGCTGAAATGAGGAACACGATTTAATTCTAAGCTTTGTTCATTCACTTGCTTTAACTAAAAATCTTAACGTTAAAATGATTACTGTCCGTTTTAATGACGTTTATTATTTCAGGAGTAACAGTTAATGATCACCAGTAGTAACTGAGAGAAATTTGGTGTTCCTAGGACATTGTATTGGCCATTGCATCAGGACTTCAAGCTACGTTATTTCATTTGGAATTATACCTTCATTTTTAAAGCAGTATATTTATATGGGAAGAAAAACAACTTGCTGTAGATGGAAGTTGAAATAAAACAGCTATTTTTATACAACATAAACATCTGGCACTTTTTTCAACATTTTGTAATCAAACTCCAGAATTGATGTGCAGAATTGCAATCAGGATCAGAAAATCATACCCAACCCTACAGATCACCATGTTTGTCAAATCAATTAGAAACAAACGACACAACCTTGCTCAAGTATCATATTTCCCAAAACAATCCATGAGGACATCCCTGAAGGGTAATCATTTCCAGGAAAGTGAAAGCAAAGCCAAGGTTTTGTTATGAATTCCCCAGTCAAGTGTCAACGTTTTCATATTTGCTTTCTTAAAAAACATCAATGGACCTTAGTTTCATTAGTGGTGGATTCACCGGCCCGTGAAATGAAAAAGCTTTTGTTCGAGGTCTAAGTAACCAGGAGACCTTTGATATCAAAGCAGGAATGCCGCAGCCTGACCCCTCACTTTGTAAAGGGAAGCTGTGTGAAGGAGAGATGAACTTGTGCTGAAAGACTGATTATTATTCCTTCCCTGCCCGACACACACTCCTTTTCTCCTTCATCAAAGCCGTCCATATGTGGTGCATCTGGGACAAATGGTGAGGAAGGTCATGGGGCAGCATTGGTTTGAGGAGATACAGTTGATAAGGACATATACAGTCATGCTTTAAGTTTATTCTGTGATCACAACGATGAGAGAGTAACAGAGAAGTGCAGTACTCTCCAAACGTCTAGCACTGCTACAATGACTGTATGTAATGATGTCTCTATCTCTTTATTAAGAGACAAATAGGAAGTCCAGGAAATATGTAGCTTCTGCAGGCAAAAGTATTTAGTGTGATCTTCACAAAAAGTTCTTGTCTGCTTCCCTTCCAAAAGGACCATTCCTGATCAGGCTTTTCCAACTTGGCATCCAGATCAAGTTCCTGCTATTGCTCAAGTGTAAGGGGAGGTTACATTAAATCTTTGCCACTGTATCTTTTTTTCCCCCGTTTTTAAAACTGCATACAAATGTCCTGTAGTTTCCCATTGTGTTCTTGTATTCTGATTATATATGGTCAAAACACCATTGCTAAAATAAATCTATCAAAGTCCTGGCGTAAGACTTTGGCAAAGTACTGTATTAGAAGGGAGGGTTGGAGAAAATGAGGCTGTGAGATGAGGGAGAAAGGAAAGCAGATGGGTGGGACTGCTAAATGTTTGATGAGTGCTAATGCAGCAGTGCAGTGGATCAGGTGATATATAGCTTTGCAGCAGGGGCTTGGTGCAGGATTCTCTCTCCTTCTCTCCCACACCCTGCTAAGACATTTTCACTGGGTCATAAAAAGGGGGAGAAAGAATCATGATTAGTCAGGGCATGGAGGCAGGAGGTTACAGACAACGTTAGAAAATTCAAAGTGACACGGCAGAGATGCAAAAGTGTCTATGAGACAGTTCACATAATATTCTTTTCAAATGCTCCTGTTTTCTTATAGCAAGCTTACCTTTAATGTTTGCTCTGTACAGTACTGTGCAAATATGTATTGTCACAGTTACTGTTTTCCACTGATTTTTGGTCCAACCTTTGTGAACTGTAGTATAAATCAAATCAAATGTATTTATTCTATAGCGCTTTTTACAGTGTTGCATTGTCTCAAAGCAGCTTTAAAATATTATATTATCTTAAAAGGCCAATCCCAAATTGAGCAAACCTAGGGCAACAGTGGAAAGGAAGAAACCTTTGGAGGAGGACCAAGACTTAAGACTTTAAGGGACCCATCGTCATAGATCCTCGATGTTAACTGGTAGAGTTAAGTTTGTATTAATAGTTAAAATAGGCACATAATTAGTAAAGTAAATTAAAGTATATTAACTTTTGTCAGACCTAGAATATGCCAAAAATTGGACATCACACCAATAGGCATTATGTATCACAAATTCAATTTTTATCCTGGGTGGGGGAATGGGGGGTTGGCCATGATGGGGCGCATGGATTGGTGAAAATCTTTGCTCCACCAGAAAATACCTTCTGCTGATGGTATTTTGTTCTTTAACAGTGTTATGCGTTTTCTCCAATCTATTGGCAATGGTTATCATAATTATTACTGTATTATTTTTATTCGATTACGGTCGTGTACTGTGGACAGTTGATTTTTCAGGTGCAGGTTGGTGCTGGATGTCAAATGCATTGTTTGGCTAAAACTCCATTTAGTTATTTTTGTGAATTTCAATGCCGTAATAAATACATACATAGTGGTGTACTTTTGAAATGTGCACATAGTTTGTTTGGTTTATTCTGCTAAAAGAGTAAGAGTGAAGCAACAAGATGTAAAAGACTGACACCGGCTAAAACTTGGCAGCATGCAACATGATGACTTCACGCAAATAATTGTCATGT
Organism: Parotocinclus haroldoi; assembly: GCA_034779995.1. NCBI lineage: Eukaryota > Metazoa > Chordata > Actinopteri > Siluriformes > Loricariidae > Parotocinclus > Parotocinclus haroldoi. Next base: position 31,901 of record JAUZST010084994.1, read on the forward strand.
AGCTCAAAATGTCCCTCTCAAAATTGAGATGAAAGCTGTGCCAGTGTCCAAACCGGGGTTTTGTGTTTACATATTAATCGAACGATTCAAAGTGACACTCACAACCCTTCTGTTGTCCTAACAGGCTACACGTGTGAGGTGTTCGTAGGAGAAGCGTGATCTTCTGAAGTGTAATGAAGTTCCTGTGGAGGATACAAAGCAGAGCAAGAGACAAACTCCCAATCTCCCTCCTTTCTCCATTATCCATCCATAATTCTTTCCAAGACTCTACATATCACACCATAGTGTCCCAGTTTTCCATTTGCAGCACCATGCCGCATCACTGACAAGTTCAAACCGCGGCTCATCTCGTAATTATCTGTGCACTCTTACAGAAGCGTTGCTGTCATGCCAGGCCACCGCTGGAGAATGAGTCTGAATGCTTTGAGTGTTTGAAAGTGTGTGTATGTGTGTGTGTGTGTCTGTTTGTTGTCTTGTACATTGTATTTATATCTGAAATCATCCTAAATGTATCAATTCGTGCTAAGCTCCATGGAAATGGATATTATTCTTATTGACACTGAGTTTTACAAACATGGTACACTTTGCAGTTAAGTATCAGCCATATGACTGTAAACACATGGCTAGACATGAGAAAGAGCCAGCATTATTTTCATTCCTACTGTACATATAGTGTAGCGTCTTTTGTTTCCAGACTGTGAAATGTGTGGTTTCTTCTGCTCGCTGTTGAGAAGCATATGCTTTGTGACTTTCTAGGAAATTAAGATTGACTGATTCTGTTTGATGAGATCTTCACTAGTGCTTGGATGAAATTTCATTCAGTGGCGTGTCTGGAGGGGCCTGGGGTTGCACTGATTGGTCATCATTAGTTATGTGGCAGATCTTTAACATTTCAAATTGTTTTAAAGAGGGAGGAGCTTGCTTGGTGAGCACACAAAAAGAGGTACCAAAATGCACCTTTCATCATTTGAACCTTAATCACTCTCCCCATTCTTTTCTTAGTTATGACATCAGTTGCCATCTAGGGCGCTCAGGTGGTTCGGCTGGTCCAGTGGCCAACCCACCACTGCAGGGGCATGGATGTGAATCCCGCTTGGCCAGGCATTACCTGCATTCACGGCTGGCTGTATCTGTGCGAGAAGAGGCTGTGGTGTCACAACATCTGGCATCCCTAAGTACCAGAGCAACATGACCAGAAAAAAGTGGGGTTAAAACTGAGCAATGGGATGTGGATGTTAGCATTTAAGGTGCTGGACAAATGACATGAATGTCCAAGGTTCAAAGCCTATCTCTGCCAAATTGCCACTTGAACAAGGCATTTAGCCCACAGTATGGTAGGAGTGTATCAGTTGTTAGGCGTCTGCTAAATGACATAAATTACATGACATTTGTGTGTGAGAGGCATGGTTATCACACAAAACACACTATTTGATAGTGATGGCACCCTCAAAATACCTTTCATCAGCTCTTTTTAAACTGCTTCTAATTCAGCATCACTAAAGCCCATTTTGTATTCAGATTCAGAAAACTTCAATCATGCCCTAGGGGCAATTGCGACACATCCCACACAGTCCAGTGATAGGCAGATGGGCATTTAATGATGTCTTGGGCTCCTGAACAGATAGAAATACCGTATATAACTAATTCACCAAATAGTGATTAAGTCACCACTTAAAAAGTTGTGTTCAAATCCCAGGTCTGATTCGATTTGTTGGTTGCCTTTAATAAGGGTAAATGCTGTAAGTGTTTCCTTTTCTTATTGGTTACATTACAAACATTATATAGTCTATAACCAGGAAGATCTGCGCCCTTGCCAAACTATTTAGTGCCACTCTAAGGCCGTCTTCGAGGTTCGCCACTCTTCAAACTGCACGTTTCGATTTGTTGAATGCGTTCTCAGCCAGGAGAGATTAGAGTGAACTGGCTCCATCTGTTGGTTAGGCAGTTCCATGACCTGCATCCGCACAGGGTTTATACATTTCGTTCTATTTGCGTTGACATCTAACATGTTGTATTTGTTACCTCACAGGTTAACACTATTACTAATTAAAAGGATGATAGTTTTGCCTTTGACCGCTTTCTTATAGTAACATTTGTCTCCATTTACCACACACACACTTTGTTTATTAGGAATGCATGCGCTGTGAACAAATCGGCTGATTAATATCGTGGTCTGTAATGTCTTTCGTTTGTATCACATCATTCTCATGCTGATAAGGAGGATCCTGCTGATTTTATAATGCAATCTATTGCAAACTCTCCCCCAGCTACTTCCTGGGTGTGCACACAGTGAGATCAGGCAGCCGGTGCCAGATGTGTGAAAGATGCTTTATTATTATATATTTTTTTTTGGAAAAATTAGACACAACAAATAGTGCAAATGTTACACGGCTTGTATGAAATCCCAAGTCACATCTTTCTCTCAGCTTTTTATAAAATATTACTGTGAAGCTCCTTAACATTTGTACAAATTGTATACCTATGTATCTTAAGTCGTATTGTAATATTAAATAACCAATGAGAGTAATGTTATGTAGCATGATCCTTTTTTTATTCAACCAAGCTGTCAATAGTATGGATATAGATCCATGTCTATATTTCATTCAATAAAGATAGTAAATCAACTTGTATTTTTTTGATCATATGAAGAATACAGAGTATTAAAAGCAACCCTGGTCAATGCAGCAATGACTGCAATTGAAAAAATATCTAATACTGTGCAGAAGTCCTAGGCTGATATTAGATTTGTAGTTTTGCCAATGTTATGATAATAATAATCGAACTTGGATTCATGTCACTCTTCTCCACTCATCTTAATTCCATCCTTTCTGACCTTAAGTATATCTTTTTTTCACCCTGTTCCCCCTTGTGAAAAGTGGCCTCTTTGGCCGCTACCCCTCCAAAAAACAGTCTGTAGGAGGGTTCATTTGGCATTCTGATGAAGCTGCCATATGCTACTGTTGCTCAAGTGCAAGAGCTTTTGCTCTTTTCTGATTTCCTTTCTGTTTTTAATACGTCATACAAATTTCCCATATTCTCTGGTTTTATTGTAATAAATAGACTGCAATAATAAATCATTATATTTGTTTATTATGCAATTGCTAAAACAATTACTGCTGATTGCAAATACACTTATTCCCCACAGTAACCCCTCATTTTTAGGAGCAGTATAGTGGCCTAAGATTTTTGCACAGCACTGTATTTCCACAAATGTGTTTTTAGTGACTGTTATGGAATACAGTCTCTAACCCAGCTGGGACTGTGGTGTCAAAGCTGTTAAGACAGTGAACTGGATCTGAACGTCCCGGGTTCAAAGCCCACCTCTGCTAAAATGAAACTATGAGCAAAGGCAAGACCATTTTAGGTCCCTCTAATAAAGAATCTACTAGGATAAAGGAGTAAATGTAGCTCACCACCTGGTTTGAGTTGCAGCTCTATGGTCAGGTCAAGTGTCACATGCAGACTGGCCTGGCAGTGTCTGAGGAAGGAGAGTGTTACTGTGTGACAGCAGATTTAAATCAACTGAATTCACTACAGGTGGACTCCAATCAAGAGAAGTGTCATAGCAAAAGTCTAGTTTTTAGTCAATATACACTGCTTACAAAACTTTTATATTTAATAATGGGAGATTTTAAGCATTTTGAAGTATCCCATATATTTTGTATGAAGAGTATATATGCTAACATTTCTAAAATCCTGTTTTCACGTTCTCATTAATTACTTCTATTGATTAAAGCTTGACGCAGAACACTTATTTTAGCACAAGGCTTCAATATAACAAATTGTGAAAAACTGAAAGAAGAATCAGAATACTTTCAAAATGCATTGTAAATACAAAGCAGTTCATTCTACCCTCTGTATGACATAAATGACTGATGAATAATAATGAATGGTTCAATCCCAGCCAAAATACTTTGATTTAATTTGTTAGTACAATACTTGACTTTAATCCATGTCTGTTTTACCAGTTCTTAGAATCTTAGAAGAAATGCCGTTAGTCTGTTATTTGCTAAAAAAAAAAAAGTTTATTGTTCATTATTCACAATCAAGATGCAACAAACTGAGGCAATTGTTCATGTTTCCTGAGGAGCTGCGGATCACAGTATACTGTATATTTGCCTTCGCTTTGTGGATTGTGCATTTGGGGAAGGGACAACTTTCGCCCCTCCCTTGCCTCAAAAATAAACAAAAACACATATGAACAGATACTCAGTAAAACCAAATGCATGGCATAACAACTCTGTACACGCACGAAGCATAAAGAGATGAACGGCTAACAACCCAGTCTTTAACCAATCAGTAGTAAATCAATTCACAATGCCCTGATGATACATCCAGAATCTTCAAAATGTTACTGTGACTTGAAGACGTAACAATTTTACATATCAAATGCTTCAATTCCATTGTTGTGTTCCTGAAGCACCATGTAAACTAAATATCCTGCTTACTTGTAGAGCTGCCCATGTTTGGCATGAAAATGTTGCAAGGATATGTTCTGCTCACAAAAACGAGGGGATATTTCAAAATGAATATGAAGCAATTAAAAAAAGAAGCATTTGATTTGATTACATTAAACAATATCGTCAGAAAAGAAAATGAAAAGTTAAAGAAAGTTGAAAATAAGATGCAATATAAGTTATACATTTAAGGGAGTGAACAAAAGCATGTTAAACTGGATGAGTGTCTCCCCGCATTGACTGTTAACCCAAGAGTGCCAAAACACACCGACAGTGATGGGACAGGCACAGGATCAGATTATCCAGCAGTTCTTGTGGGATCCCCTTTATATTCATTTGGAAATATCCGTTAATATTTGTGAGCACCGTAATTATTCAAACACACACAAATCCTGCATCATGCACTTCATCTCACTTTGCTTTTTGCAAGATCATCAAGAGTAGTCAGGTCTCTAAACTTCAGTGCTTGGACAGCAGTGGTGAAACGTCACTGACTAACTGAACTGGAAAAACAAAAAACAGGACACCGGATAGACAAAAAAAAAAAAAACAACAGAATGTACACCCGTACTACACTAAAAACTGATTATACTCTACGCTGAATGCACTTTTCTGCAATAAACAACATTTGTTATATAAAATATTCTCTGTAAATATAGTCCTGTGTATAAAATTAGAAATGTTCTATCAAACGCGAAAAAAAGGGATTTAAAAACATTTGGATTGGCAAGTCATGAAATATTGGAGAACAACTTCCCTTCAAGCGGAGATGCGCGTTGACTTCAAAAACACGCACACGCACTAAGTAACAGAATTTTAAAATGGCACCTCTGTAAACAATAACTGATGATACTAGTCCCAGGAGAAACTTCACGTTGTGTGGCTGAACAATGTTGTGTTGGCACAAACGGCTCCAGAAACACAGGCGTCAAAAGTCAGTCCCACTTTATGACATTTAAGCAACGTACAAAAAGAAGCTGTTTTTAGATTTCTATAAAGCACACACAGGCCAGGTTTCAGCCACATTACATCAATTTAATGTGTGCCCCTAGTAGCAATGTTAAAGTGGGACTAACTTCATGGACACTGTAGTTCAACCGAAATTTGCATTGACACATTTTCCTAATCTTACCCCGTATATAGTGAGTCCTATAAATTCAGCAGAATATACTTTTCATATGTCTTACAGATCATGATGGATCTGCTCCATAATAACCAGAATATCCCAGTTGTTGTGTGTTGACTGGGAAACGCAAGCTTTGTATAAATACAGGTAGACGTATAGAGCAAGTTATGTAAAGGAAAGCATCTGCTTAAAATGGATTCTATGATGCTGAACCTAAAGGAAACCCTGCAAAAATGATGTGTTTGCTTCTTCAGTCTGTCGCCCAACATCGAATCTCACTTGGTTTTTACTGGGCAAAAAAAGTCATTTGTTCTAAGGGTGTGTTGTTTACACCTGGTTTATGCTTCCAGAGCTTTCTGAGGTTTGAGGAGATACTTGGGAAAGTCGAGGCAAAGCTGAGCAGTGATTGGCCAATGTGTATACTGGGGCAATTTATTTATTCGTTTTAGATTGGTCATAAACTTTGACTATCCAACTATAGAAACATCATTAAAGGTAAAATGCTGCAAACGCCATCAGATTTTGAGAAGTTCAAGGCCTAATTACTGGTGGACCCTGTTTTACGGTGATCCGACTAAAAGTTTCAACTTTGTGATGAGAATCTGATAGCACACCCAAACACGCATTCAGCAGAAACCGTACTTTTCAAATTTCAAAACTGAGAATTTTTCCTCACACAATTGATAAACAGTACAATACCCCCACGCTAAATTAGGAACTTATTTAATAAACATTACAGTAGGCTACGTTATGACATATACAATGTATATTAAACTGCTTGGTTTACATTAAATTCTATGATGTATTTTTCCGAATGTAACCCCCCCTCCGTAAATCAAGGAGTTCCTGTGTCTGTCCTGGGAGCGAGGTGGTATCTTTTTCTAAACCACTAAGCCTTAACATTTTTTAAAATTTAGAACAAATATGCAATCAAAGCACATCCTTAGAACCACAGAAAGACAAAGTATATCACAAATATTTGAATAAAAATTAGTTTTTTTGGTGGCTGTTTGTTTAAACACATGCTTTTTATCATATGTACAGTATTTTGCAAACGATTAGACCACCATTAGATTTGTTTTTTTAACGTTATATACAACATGTTGGCAATTTGATCAATTTTTGATCAATCTGATCAAAATGTTTCAAACTTGGATTGGACTTGTTGCACTGATCTACATTTTAGGTTTTAGCATATCTTAACATTTTGATCTTATTCCCCTTCTGAAAAAGTGCTTTCTTAGCTGCTATCCAAGAAAAACACCATTAGTGATCAAGCTTCTTCAGATTGTAGATGATGAAGCTCCCAGATGCTGCTATTGTTCAAGTGTAAGGGGGCACTAAATACTTACCACTGTAGGCTATATAAGCTGATATTTTTTTTTAACTATTATTATTTTTTTAATTACATTTCTGCATACAAATTACCTGTTGAGGCAGAGAAATAATTATCTATAGTCATCACACCTTTGCTAAAACAACACTATATGTAATCTAATGGTGCCCCAAGACTTTTGCACAATACTGTATTTCTGGTATGGCATTTGTTCTTAGATTTACCTCAGCACACTGTCTGAACCGTAGTTAGTGTTACTAGTTGAGTGTTAAAAGGGGCTGAAAGAATTTTAATCTTGACCATTCACTGGCTCACTGAGAACAAAACAGTCTTTTCTGAATAACCAGAACCAATCCAAGGCTTTCCAGAGAGGTTCTGCTTTTAAGATTTGGCTTTATGTGCAGAATGGCAGAAAGATCTCAGGACTGTCCCAAATTCTCTGACCCTGAAGCATTTCTGATGAAGGATAAACCAGGAGGTTGGCTTGTAGACTCAGCTTTCACTACCAAACTAAAGAAGCACATTCAATCATACTTGGCCAAATGACTATATATAGGTTACAATTACATTTTTGGTTAAAAAAATAAAATGCTTATGATTTATTAATAGAAGGAAACCCAAAATTCATTCTTGTCATCCACGTGGGCCACTGGGGTGGAGTTGCAGTCTAATACATTAGCTTTTCACCTCATTGATTCACATTTGAGACCCAATGGTGCCTCCCAGATGGGAAAGAGCATCGCAGGAAACACAACTGGCTTTGTCTGAGAGGGAAAAGGCCAGTTGGGGCATCATCCCCAGAGAGGCAACAGTAATCACTAGAGAGTGCTTACACCAAGTGCTCTCAGGGGACAGGTGCAAGACCATTCCAGGTTGTGGCACTGCAATGCAGCTCTTTCCGTATTCCTTTTATGAAGCACCACCAGAGACGCCGGGGTTTACCAGGGCATCAGATCTAATAATGACAACACGCTTTGGCCAATAACAACAAAGACAACATGGAATACAGTAAAATGCTAACAAAATGCTGGCTATTGCTTCAGTACAGCTCACCCTGTTTTTGGTGCTACCTTTGTATTAGAACCAGTCTGACCCGACAGGATTCAATGACGAAATATAGAATGCAGTGAGTCTCACTCAGTGTGTGGTTACTGCAATACACAACTTCCTCTTCCTGTTGACAGTTACAAAGAGGAAAGGCCTAAACCACAGCTCACAACGTATGAATGACCTGAATTTACCAGGCAGGTAAAACTAGGACAAAAACGTGTGGTGACAGACATTTTGATTCCCTGCTTCTGCCAGCATGTCATGCTGGAAAAGACTACACTCAATGGTCGCTTTATTAGGTACACTTCCTTGCTGCTTTACTCAGCATCCATTTGATCAGATCCATAATTACAGACTGTAATCCATGGTCAGTACTCCCACAGGACCAGCACAATTCAGGCACTGTTTGGGATTCATTCTCAGCACTGCACTGACACAGAGTGTGTTTACATGCACTTAATAATCTCATAACTGCAGAAAATCAGTAATCTGGTTAACGAGTTTACAGGCACTCGGTCAATCAGATAATGGGAAACCTCCAGGTTTACACGACAAAAAGTTTTAAACTATAATATTAAATAATTAAATTCTTCATTTAGAGCATATACTCTGAGTCACAAGCAAGGGTTCGATAGACGATTAATGGCTGAGTTTAATTACAGGGATGCCAAATACCATATGTTAAATAACTAACTAGGGTTATAGAAACAAATCCGAAACAACAGATTACCGTCTGTAATTGTAGAGCAACAGAGTGCTTCTATATGGTAAGTGTAACTGGTAAAATGGATTAGGAGTGAAGAACCAAGGACGTGTAACTAATAAAGTGACCAGTAAGCGTATTTATTCAGTAGAAAAGCATCTCCTATAACATGCAGATAAATCCTTTGACCATCCTTGATAGACGCTCACGCTGTACATCAGCTGAACCTAAAAATTGACCTAAAAATGCATGCGGTACTATTCAACCAAGACCTCCTCAGTTTTGATGGCTGCTACTAATGATCCACCGCTGGACAAATCAGAACCTTCATCTTTGGCTGCTTGGTCACTGTTTATTCCGCTAACCCCCATTCCTGAAATGCTAGCGTCCGACAAAGAGCCCTGGTTGAAGCAAAGGTGCTTGATGACCTCGTTGGGGTTGGTGAAGGTCATTTCGCATACGTTACATTTATAGGGTCTCCCTGAGGGGCCGAAGAAGAGTGCTTCCATCTGACTGGAATCGTCAGCTGCGCACAGCTCCATGCTCTGTCGGTCAACCATGGTGTAGGCTGACTCGGCCCCTTGAGCCATGCAGACGTGACGGGCTGCCTGGTTAGCTCGGCAGAAGCTCTTTCCGCAGGCGCTGCAGCGGTACGGTTTCCCTGTGTGGATGTACATGTGCTCACGCCAGTGGCTCTTCTGTATGAACTTCCGTCCGCACGTGGAGCACTCATACTTGCGCCTCTTGACCTCTCGCTCGATATCGATCCCCCCCTCCAGGTTGTCGATGTCAGCAATGTCAGAAGGAGGTGGCGTGTCTGCTTGGGGTTCAGCTGCACAGGTGGCAGCGGCTGCGATGGCCGTTTCATGACGTGGCGACCCTTTAGGAGCGGAAAGAGGCTGATCGCTATCAACGTCAACCGTGATGGGAGTGGCCGCAGCGGCGCCGACGCCCGTTAGGACTTCCTCCACTTCAGGCGTTGCAGCTCCTCCGGGTAATAATGGGGACGCTGCATTTCCTGCCTCCATTAACAGAGGTGCCATAGCCTGAGCGTGCCATAGCAGGTGCTCTCTTAGAGCCACCCTCTGGTTGAAGCGGCTGGCACAGATATGGCAGGTGTAGTGCTTTCGGAATGACGAGCTTCTCTTCATAATACTAGGCTTCACGTGCAGGATGGTGTTGCTGCTGGAGCTGGCTGAAGCGCATCCAACTTCACTGGATGGCGCGTCCATCTCGGAAGCTTCTCTCCCAAAGTTAATGTTGCTCATCGATGCCTCGACCTCCATCTCCGGCTGCAGCCTGGACTGAGCGGAGTTCACATTCGTGCACTTCCCATCAAGCATTCCCGAGCTGTCCGAGTCCACGGGTGAGGACTGCGTCCTGGCCGGAAGCCGACCAGACAGCACCCCCTGCTGGTCTGATATCTGAATACCATACAGAGAGTTGGAAAGACGAATGTTGGACTCAGGATGAGAGAATGCCGCCTGGCTGTTCAGACTGGCCTCCTGGATGAGGGGGTAGGCATGCAGGAACTTCACACCCTGCTCTAGGCGTGCCGGGTCAATTAGCTGCGGTGCCAGTTTGCCAGTGTACATTAGGTTGAGGAGGTAGCTGAAGATATCAGGCTGGATGTCTGCAGGCTTTAAACGAACGCAGTCGCTAGACAAAACAAGACAAATTCACAGTGAACACAACTCAGTACACTTAACTTTAACAGCTGCAAACAAACGTTCTTCATGAGTATGCCACATGTTATTTACAAACAGCATGTAGCAGGCATCCCTGACCAGAAAGTCAGAAAGTCACCTGAAAGACTTATAGCATACCTGCACCATGCCCGGTTGCCCCCGGAAATTACTACCTGGGAAAAGATAACACCACGAAGTATCCTGATATCAGAAATAAATGGTCAGATGGTGAAACAAACTGCACCGTCTGAGCAACATCTGGTGTTTTCTGATATTTGGTCTAATTGTATAAATGTTGCCTTAAACAAAATCTACAGAGAGTACTGTAATATATATATATATATATATATATATATATATACACACACACACACACACACACACACACACACACACACACACACACGTAGCCAATTATTTTCCACTTTCCTCTTTGCCTCTGATCATTCAATCTTTGAGAACTTTAGCATGTCTTAACCTCTTCCCCTTCGAAAACACCAATCCTCGTCAGGTTCTTCATACGCTGGAAGGGTCAATTTTATTCTTTGCTCAAGTGTAAGAGGAGAAAGCACTAAATACTCATACTCGTCACTGTAGCCTAAATAACTACATATGTAGATAAATAATTACATATGGTCATTGTAGTATTGCTAAAACAATGCTGTATCTAATCTAATGGTGGCCTAAGACTACATTAATAAGGTATTGCTCTACATACTCTACATAGCCACAATCCCCCCCACCCCTCAAGTTTCAACCTAGCTTTTTCCAGGTCAAGGTCATGGGGGGATGGGGAGGATCTGGAACGGTGGTGGCTGCTGGTCTTTAAAAGAGGGGAAATTATTTGTCAGCTTACATCATAAAATATGTCAATTTATTTAAATTCTAAAGTCTGCCCTCCGTTCCTCTACAAGAAAATGCTCTATGACCCTATTGTACCAAGCAGGCATTTTCTAGGGGCTTGACCAGTGTCCACTTAATGGCCAGCAGAGCTAGGCTTCTTATACAGCCTTGGTCCATTATGTTATGGGTTTAAGACCCAAGTCTTTTTAAACTGAAAAAGCTCATTTCTACACCTGCAGATGTGGCTCAAATTATTGCTACTAATGATAACAGTTTGTACAGCTGACAAACAATGAAACAATATTAAATTAAACAAGGAAATACTATGAGTGAGCTTTATTTACAATATAAGAATGAAACAATGAAAAAGGTCAAGCCATTTCACTAAAATAGCTGTCAATCAAACCGGGATTCAGCCTTTCGACTGATCGAATCATAATGCAGAAGTCGAGGTCGCCCACATCTTCATTCACCCCCCCCAGAGCCGCAGAGCGTCCGGGGAGGGACAAAATCATGGCATTTATCCAATGACTGGCGAGTTGAGGCATTTAAAAAAAAACTGTTTCATGAAGTCTTATTGAAGCGAATGGATGCTCAGCTTCTACGAGCAAATGTATTAATCATAGACCGTATAAGAAAAGGATTTCTTAATAATTATAACATTGACACTATAGGACTGTATGAGAAGTTAACAAAATGGAGTCACAATTTGTGATAAGTAACTGATTCTGAACAAACTGAAAGTGTTCTAATGAAATGTTAACACAACTGTACATATTTCACCATTTCAGGCGAAACTGAGCGTCCCTCGTTGATCTGGAACATGTCCCAGAGTTATGCATGCCTGCCCACCGACTAACTTGGTGTTTGGTATTTAATTAATTGAAATTTTACAGAATAATCACCTGCTTAATTTCACATTTGACTAGAATATCAGTTACCTGTCCTGGTGAATAAATAACATTCGGAAGTAGTTGGAGAAGGCAGCCAGCACGGCCTTGTGTGCTTTGAAGAAGACGTCACCGATGGCCACTGTGCAGTCACATAGGAAGCCGAATTCCCGCTGAGCGTTGAGCTGCTGCAGGAGGATAAGACCATGGTTGGCCAGCTCCATACTTCCACCTACACCGAGGGGGAGGAGAGACTATAGTCAGCTTCCGATCTGCTGCAGACCACAAAGAACCACAAGAGGAGGGGAAAAAACACCAGCAAGAGAAAAGCATTTCGAGTAAGACACACAAACAGTGACAAAAAATACAAGAAAACTTACCAACTATTTTGGTTCTTGGTAGTAAACATCTATTTAATGTAACATATGTGACATAAAATGTTTAGTTTTAATTATCTGCACATTTTAGAATGAACCACTCTGTGCGTGGGTGGTTATGGGTAGTTTTTGTACTGACCTATGACTACTTTCTCAGTGACTGCTGTTCACAGGGGGAGAGAATGGAAAAAACAGAAGTATGAGGGGTAAAACTCCTACACTATTTAAACTGCGATGGCCAAGATGCAGCTTGCATGAAAACAAACCGGCATATAACTAATTAATTTGAATAAAAAGGATATAATTTTAACCATGGTGCCATTTAATATTAGGGGTTCAACAATTAATCAAATTGTTGACTAAAATCATCTACCAAATGAGTTGGTAAGCAATTTAACAGTCGGTGACGTCTTGGACGTCTGGAGCAAGAAATGTTTTGACCTTACTGCTTACCGACGAGGTAACAAAAGTATGATGGCAGCCTCAAGGAAAATTTTCAAAAGCAACTCCAGCCTAAATCCAACCTTAGTTACATGGAAGCACATCCCCTATGTTGAGGAGCAAACAAGTTAATAAGTTACTTGTGCTAGTGTAAAAGCCGTCCTACTTCACGGTATGACCTGTAACGTTTTCTCTTTCAAAATGTGTGTTGTCTTGAATTGTTACTGCCATTAGGATGGGTACACAAAGTATCGACTATTCAAAACGAACCTGTTCATATTCCATACAATGTTTATGGTTTTAAACATTCGAAGCCACAGACCTATTTCGGTGAAAACAGGAAAACTGCATGGCTTGCATAGAGTCCTCTGTGAGCATTTGGGAACACCCAGAAACAGTTTCTGGAGTTATTTCTCCATAAACATACAGGGGAGGGTTGCTGGTAAAAGGAATGTTTAAGCCAAATCATTCAAATTTAACCTAACAATTGTTTTTAACTTTAACATTTAACTTAATTGTTTGTCGAATTTGAACCCACCCCACTTTAAAGCTTGAGGTACTGATTTGTGTTTGTTTTTTTTATTTTTTATTTTATTGCTGCTAGTTCGCGCACTGTTAATTTAAAATTATGACAGGACAAAGAGTCCTGAGGATTGTCAGAGTTCTATTTATCTTTTGCATCGGCAGGAAAGTTAATTAATGCAGTAATATATTTTTGAAGCTATTGTCTTAATTGTTAGTTAGCAAATATATAAAAGGTTGGTTGCTCCAACAGAAGTTATGAGGTAATCAGGTGATTCATATCATATTCATAATCGATCATTTGTTCCTATAATCAATAAATTATTCAACTATCAAAAGTCATTTGTTGCCGCCCTACTTAATATTTTGTTGTGTTGATGCTTTACCTGAATTAAGTACAAAATTGTTTCACACTACACAGTCGTTACAAAATACTAAGAAATAAGATCTTGAACACTACAAGTTTAAATAATGTTTACTTTAAATAATACTTTAAATATAAAAATGGGACTCTACACAAGATTGCTAAATAAACATATTAACACAAAGAACGTTTTAAATGGGACATAAACAAAGTGGCGGGGAGAATATCTTTTAGGCTATATCCATCTTGAAAGTTGACCATACTGGATCAAAGGCAAGTTTTTCCAAGTAGTCATGTAGCATATCAAAGCAGATCAGACTTCAATTGCCAGAATCAGATTAACAATATCTCGTGTGATTCAAAAGTTATCAACACAGCAAGTTCAAAACTTTTGTTGTTCATCATAGGTAACTGAAGACAGAATTGATGATTCTGATGTCCGGCGAATACAGCTGCCATATTATAGCAACAGACTTCAACAATCAACACCCAGAAAGATCATATCCAAATTCACAGAAACCGGGACTGTGGACAACAAGAAATGTAGTGATAGTGTGTTTGTGTGTGTGTGTGTGTGTGTGTGTTTGTGTGTGTGTATATATATATATATATATATATATATCTACACACACACACACACACAACTATATATAT